>JARKIC010001913.1:0-88675 GCA_029378375.1 Mycena olivaceomarginata
CGATATCGGCTGATATCCGTCGCATGCCTTAGTTCTACTTCTTCCTACCGGAGGTCCCGGCACAGTATCTCAGGGGTGGGCGTCGGAAATCTGCGGGTAACTCTGCCCATTTTACAACACACCCTCGTAGACTCGGCTCTCAGCGACTGCACCTCCACAACTAAGGGGATCTTCAACCATATTGTGATGCAAGATATTAAATAGTGGGCCGGCATTTTTTCGTCCAGGACTATACCAGATGATGGCTTAGAGGACGTAAGACAACCCTCCAGAGATTCTGGATCAATCTCCACATGATTCCGATGGGAGATACAAGTTCGAACAAACTGCCAAGATACGGATATTCTCTCCCAAAAGAGCCTGAACGCGGTAGAAAACGGGGGAGTATGGGGTCAACCCAGGAAAATAGGCAACCGACTCTGAATTTGTGCTGTTAGCGGTACCATATAATCACTTACTAATTCTTACTTACCGCATTCATTCATCCCGTCATTCCTCTATGCATAGTCCACGCTACTCGCTTAGAAGCCTCAGTTCCATCTTGGTAACTGAGGTGTACGTCCATTCCTTTACATATTTTATTTCAGATCCAATTATTCCGTAGGCTACGCTAACAGGTAGATATTAATATAACGAGTTCCATCTTGGTAACTGAGGCGCTACGCTAACATGTGCCAATTCAACAATTTAGATTTTTGACTTGGACAAATGAACTGTGTGACATAAGTCACAATCGTGACTTCTCGTGTCGACGCGTTTTGTCTTCTACCGCGACATCCATACGCGCCGGAGGTTGATTGTTGGCTCATTTCTGGCCAATATTCCATCCTCCAATGCATTCTGGGCTGGGAAAGCCTCTGTATCGACCTGAGGAAGGTTGAAGACGGGCTGGAAAAATTGTGCAAATCTTTTAGGCGGCTCCTGCTGTGTCATTCAACACCGTAAAAGGCCGGTTAGACCCCGGATCTTTGATGCGTTACTTTTCAACCAATTTTTATCAGTAAGTTATCTCCTTCATCCAGCTACATTAAACCTAGGATCCTACCCTGATCCTCATCTCGAATCAGTGACTCAATGCAGTGAGCGGCCTGCGCCGAGTGCTACCCGAGCGCGGATCACGTGGGGAGCAACACCGGTCTCGGTGATCCCCTTTGTGCTCAGCGCCCAGACTCCACATATCTTTGCTCCTCACCACCTTGCTTCTCACCACCTTTGCTTCTCACCACCATACAGCACTGGTCGGAATCGACACACTACCCTACACCCTTGCCTTGCTTGCAAAACAATTCCGAGACATCCAGCGGTGTTGACTGAATGACAGCCAAGAAGCACCCTAAGCTTCGGCGCGCGCTGAAGCTGCCTTTCAATGGCGGGCGGGGGCGACTGCTACTGGACGAAACACCTTTACGCCCCGGCCGGGCGAGCAGCCGATCGTCTTTCTTCGCGTCCAAGTCCTCGGCGGCAACAATCTCCTAGCCAAAGACCGAAACGGACTCAGCGACCCGTGCGTGCGCTGCTCATCGTAGCGCTGTCCAATCTCACCTCCAACATCTTCAGATTCGTCGTGACTTCGCTGCTGCGCACCCGCCACCAGACGGCCGTAGCCAAAAAAACCGTCAATCCGACATACGCGCCCAAGGACGCGACGTGGGACTTCCCCATCTACCTCAGTCTCGCGGACAAGCTCGTCGTCGAGCTCGTTGTGTGGGACAAGGACGTGCTGCGGAAAGACTACCTCGGCGAGGCAGGGTCGCCGTCGACGACTGGTTCACCCGCGCGCGCAAAAGCATGGGACGCCCCGGGAAATGTCGTACGTCCCTCCCCTCCTCCTCCTCCTCCCCCGCACCCGGCTGACCTCGATTCCCCCTTTCCTCCCACCTTCCCGTCACCCCCACGCGGCCATCTCTCCCCGCCCGCGCAAATCACTGATTCGGCGGCCCGCTGACGCCCACCGTCCCTGTCATACGCCGCACGCCCCCGCAATCCACGTGCCAGCCATTCACAATCCCGCTGGTCTCGAGCCGCCCAGGCACGCCCGCGCAGGGCACGATCCAGCTTCGACTCGGCTTCGTCGCGCCCCCCGCCGACCGCGCACGCGCCGAACCAGGCGCAGGTCGACTTTGAGGCGGTGTATCGTACACTCGTGAAGAATACGGGGAGGAGGATCTGGTGTCGGCGCCGCCGGTGCGTCCCGTTTTTCTCTCTCTCTGTTCGTTTCTTTGGTTCTTTGTTTCTGCGATGCGCGGCGAGATGAGGGTTCGCGTGTTCGAGATACAGGATCGGGACGCGACGGTGGTGCGCGTTGTGCTATTGGTGGAGGGGCAGGCGTGCGTTATGCTATGTCCACTTAGCGGGCGCACTGTGCCTTTCATATGCTTCATTTCCTTGGGAGATGGAGTGTGGACCATGTGCAGCGACGCCCTCGGCGCTGCGACCACAGGCGAGCCCTGCCACGGCGAGGCGCCCAAGGAATTCGTGGCTGGCTACATGAAGCGGAGGCCTGTGGGCGGGGCAGTCTCGCAACGTCGCTCGAGCGCAGGGAGGGAGGTATCGTGCGCGCGCTTGGAATTTATTTTCCTCTCGAGGGCGAGGGCGGAGCACGCCTACTGCTATGACCGCTTACCGGCCGTTCATATTACCTTCATCTATTCTTACCTTCATCTATTCTTTTCTTTCATTTCTGTACTCGGCCCGGGCCTCGTCTCCCTCATCGTATCTGCCTCCTTCCTCCGCTCAACTCACACACCCGCTCACACCTTCCTCTTTTTGCTGCAGACCGAAGGCGTGGGCACCATCCGCTCGAATATTGGCCCCGCCTTTGCCGAGTTCGAGGACGACGGCGGGCTCTCCTCCGCGTCGTCCTCTTCATCTGACACGGAGGACTCTGATTCAGAGAGAAACGAGAACGAGAACGAACGCGAGAACTCCGACGGCGAGACGGACGAGGAGGAAAGGGAGCGCGAGGAGGGTGGGCATCTGTTCCTCTTTCATTCTCCCTCTCTCCTTCCTCTCCTTCCCCATCCGCTCCTCCCCCGCGCGTTCGTTCTGGTTCTGGTATTTGGGCTAACTTGATGTTTTTTTTTCCACAGCCGCCGCAGCAGGAGCTTCAGAAGCGTCCCCCCGCCCTCGCGCCTCGCAAATCTCTACCACCCGCCCGCGCCCGAAATCAGTATCATCCCGGGCTCGCCTGCCACCGACCCCGCTGACGCAGGGGGAAGACGCCCACGGGCCCGAGCCCGCTGACCACACCGACGCCGTCGTCGACTGGGGGCGCCGCTGCACCCGCACCCGCACCCGCGGTCACAGAGCAGCGCCCCGCGCTGGAGAAGAAGGAGAAGAAGCCGAGCTTCATCGCGCTGCCACTGCCGCGCAAGTTTCTGTCGCGCTCGCGGCCGACGACGCCGGGAGATGCGGGGGCCGCGGGTGCGAACGGGAGAGAAGGAGAAAGATGGGAAGGAGAAGGAGGGCAAGAAGCGCTTCCGGCGCAGCTGGAACGGGAGCGGGAACGGGGCGGCGACGCCACTCGAGGGGGGAGCACGCCTAAGGGGAAGGAGAAAGAGAAGTCGGGGTCTGGGGACTTGGGGAAGGAAAGGAGGGGAAAGAGGGGAAGAAGGGTCGGCGCCCGAAGCCGCAGCGCGCGTACTCGCTCGGCGCGGACGTGGGGGCGCCGGGCGGGGGCGCGAGAACGATATTGTGGGGATTGTGATGCTGGAGATTGCGAGCGCGGAGGATTTGCCGCGGCTCAAGAATAGTGCGTCTCTCCCGTTCTTCCTCATCCCCGTCCTCCGCGTTGCGACAATCTACTTGTTATAATCACCATGCTAACGCACGATGCAGTGACGCGGACGTCCTTTGACATGGACCCCTTCGTCGTCATCTCGTTTGGGAAGAAGGTCTTCCGCACGCGCGTCATCCGCCACTCACTCAACCCCGTGTGGGACGAGAAGCTGCTCTTCCATGTGCGGAGGTACGAGATCGGATACGAGGTGCGCGCCACTCACTGCTACTTTGCGCTTCACTTTATGGCTAATGCGATCCTTCCAGGTGCGCCTGACGGTGCTCGACTGGGACAAGCTGAGCTCGAACGACTACATCGGCGAGGCGGCCTTCAACGTCAACGACCTCGTCGCGGACGCGCCGCAGCCGTTGCCCCTTCCGGAGGACAACTGCGAGCCGGCTCCGGGCTCGCGGTCGCGACGTCCCCGTCGCTACCCGCGTTGGGGACATCACCGCTGTGCCTGGAGGAAGCGATGCGGAGGCGCGCGAGCGCGGGACGCGGATCCCACTGTATGCGGAGGAGGAGAACGGGGACCACCCCATGAAGGAGTTCAAGCTCAAGCTCGAGATTGGCGCGGGCGGGGGGGGGAGCCTGTGCTTTGGGAGAGTAAGCATAGTCCGATGATCACCTTCCGGTAGGCCTTCCCTCTCTCCCCGCCGCGCTCGATGCTGACGATGGCTGCTCTACAGTGCGAAGTATCAGCCGTATTCGCTGCTGCGGCAACGCTTCTGGCGGCAGTACCTCAAGCAATACGACACGGACGACACTGCGACCATCTCACACGTCGAGATCACGAGCATGCTCGACTCGCTCGGCTCGACGCTCACAGCACCGTCGACTCGTTCTTCACGCGCTTCGGGAAGGATCCGCGGTGCGACGACCTCACCGTCGAGGAGGCGATCCGGTGTCTCGAGACGGAGGTCCTGCGCCCGCAGAGCGAGCGGAGGCGGTGGACGAGGACAGCGGCGCGGGCACGGGCACTGGTGCGCTGGCGACGCCGGCGCCTGGGGCGGGTGCTGGTGCGGGCGAGCTGCGCCTGGGCGAGATGGACTTTGCGGGGCCGGCGCTGGAGGTGGACTTTGCCGGGGAGGGGAAGGGCTTCGTCACCGAGCCGTCGGAGATGGTGCTGCTGTCGCCTGGAAGCACACCTGGGACGCACTCGCGGCAGCAGACGTCCGGGTCGTCGTCTGATGCGGACCTCGAGGAGGACTCGTCGGGCTCGCCGTCGCTGTCGGCATCCGCATCGGCTTCCCCGTCGTCGATGTCTGCATCGGCCAATCTCACACCGTCTGCATCGACGACCGCAGTACCCGCGCCTGCGGCTCCAAGCGGTGCTTCTGGCAAGAAGACGCGCTTCCGCCGACCGCGCTACCGAACGACGGACTCGTCGGTGACGACCGCCTCGCAGATCGCCTCCGTGTCCCAGGGAAGCAGCCCCAACAGCGAAGAGTCCTTTGAGCGCGTCATCAATGTGAAGAACTGCCCGCTGTGCCACCGCCCGCGGCTGAATTCCAAGGCGGAGGTCGACATCATAACACATTGCCGTCTGCGCGAGCCAGGACTGGAATATCGTCGACCGGATCGTGGTGGGCAACTTTGTCACGGCGAGCCAGGCGCAGCGCAAGTTCTTCACGAGGATTCTGGGGAAGATCTCGAGCGGAAACTATAAGCTTGGCGCGGTGAGTACTGCCTGCGCCGTCTTACTTGACGCTGACAAGGTGCCGTAGAATTCGGCGAATATCATTGTGCAAAATCGTTTAACCGGGCAGCTCGAGGAAGAAAAGATGCAGGTGTACGTGAGGCTAGGGATCCGCCTGCTGTACAAGGTCCGACGTCGATGACCTTTGCTTCATATCATACTGACATTTAACCTAGGGGATGAAGAGTCGAATGGAGGGCGGTCGCGGTACGTGCCTTTGTCTCTCATCGCTCACCTTCAGCTGACACCACTTCAGCTCGACGGCTCCTTAAGTCGCTGTCCATCAAGCAGGGTATCAAGTACGACTCGCCAGAGTCGGCGCGCGATATCCCTACTTTCATTGAGTTCCATGGGCTGAAGGTCGACGATATCCTCGACCCTTTGGACTCCTTCAGTAAGCCTCATCGTCGTGACTTCCTCATTGACTGATTCCGCCGGCAGAGACCTTTAATCAATTCTTCTACCGGTACGTCCCGATGTTTCCTTCCCTCCACGATACGGGTCTAATCTTCTGCGTCTCAGGAAACTGAAGCCCTCTGCGCGCCCCATAGAGAAGCCAGACGATCCATATCGCCTCGTCAGCGCCGCCGACTGCCGCTTCATGGCGTTCGAGTCTGTCTCGGAGGCGACGCGGCTGTGGATCAAGGGTCGCGAGTTCACCGTGGCGCGGCTGCTGGGGGACGCGTACAAGCACGAGGCGGAACGCTACACGGGCGGCGCGCTCGCGATCTTCCGCCTCGCGCCGCAAGACTACCACCGCTTCCACTCACCCGTGGACGGCACGATCGGGAACATGACCTACATCGCGGGGGAGTACTACACCGTCAATGTGAGTGTCATCCAGTCCTACTCCGTGTCTGCGTGAGGCTGATGGCGCCTCAGCCCCAAGCAATCCGGACAGCGCTCGATGTGTATGGGGAGAACGCGCGCAAGATCGTGCCCATTAACAGCCCGCAATTCGGGCGGGTGATGGCGTGTGTGTGGGGGCTATGATGGTCGGCAGCATCGAGACCACGGTCAAGGAAGGAGAGACCGTCCAGCGTGGGCAGGAGTTTGGGTACTTCGCGTTCGGTACGTGCCTGGCATCTTCACTTGGCTCATTTCGGCACCTTACGACGCACTGTAGGCGGATCTACGATCGTGCTGCTGTTTGAGAAGGATGTGGTGGAGTGGGACGAGGACTTGGTGGTCAATGGGCGTGCGTCGCTCGAGACGCTTGTGCGGGTGGGGATGGGGATCGGCACGGGTTTGCGCAAACCGGGGCGATAATTCACGCGCCCAAAACCGGGAGCTCGGCATTGAATTTCTCTTTACTTTGCATGACGAAACGGAAAGCTCACGTACACTACTTGCTACTATTCAGTATCCAGTCCACGGACACTCTTGGATAATAACTTATAACGGCCATCCAACCGGTGCTATCGTAGAAAATGCATCCATCCTCCTCTTCCCTTGGACCGACATCTCAGAGATATTTCTCGGTGCTGCCTGCTCGCCTTACCTCAAATCCGCGAACTCCACTCCCAGTCCCAGCTCTGCCGTCTACCACAACCGCCAAAAACTTCCAGGCAGGACTGGATTTAGAGATTAGCAAGTCATACACAGCCACCCCCTGTCCCCTTTCTCTATGGATGTGAAAATACGCGAATGCAGCGCAAGTACATACGCCATTTCCGCACCTTATCACCATGTTCTTATAATAATCTCTCCAGTTCGCGAAAACTGGAAGACACATGTTTGGTTTGAGGTAGCAACGCAACCTTATCAAGGCGGACGCAGATCTCCCAACTTCCTTATCAGGCCCAGAATGGGGAAAAATCAGCACTTGGGATGCGCACAATCGACGTTCGGAACGATCCGAAAGCTGATGCCCATGCTCTCATCCTCCGGTGCATGAATCTCCTTGACGGTGCACCACAACTGCTTTATCGACATGTGAAGCTCAGAAGCACTGCGCCGCACCTCTTTTAAACCTCCCCCCCCCCGCCAATATGGTATTCTTCTTCACCCTCCCTAGTCTCGTTCATGATGATTCCCCGGTCATTCCTTTCAATTGGCCTGGCAGCGGTCCTTCTTACGCTCTTGCGACGCAAAACTGGAGCTCGCCCGCTCACTATCCCGGGAAGCCAACTGGCGGCTACAGCCCTGAATGGCAAACCTGTTCGTCGCCAGTTTATTCATTGCAACTGTCTCAATGTTTACCTCGGCCACGCAGACTTTGAAGTCACGGATCCTCTAGAGAACGTTACATGGCCCTTGCCGCGCAACTGGCGGGCAGCATCTCACGCAGACCGTGGGCAGCACGAACAACACTGCTTTCTTCTGGGGCTTCGAGAAGACCAATGGCTCCCTCACGGATACCGCCTCGACCGAGCCCTGGATGATCTGGCTGGCCGGTGGCCCAGGGTACTCGAGCATCGCGTCGATGTTGGTCGAGAATATCGGTCCTATCGTCGTCACCAAGGACTCGCTCGGTCCGAACAACAACAGCTGGCATAATATTGCGGATATCGTAAGTACATCACTTTCTCCGTCCAACCACCCACTGATCAACGCCCCGACAGTTCTTCGTGGACAACCCAGTTGGCACTGGTTACTCCACCGTTGCCCGGGGCGGCTATCCTGCGGATCAGAATCAAGTAGCTGTGGACTTCGTGAGCCCACATCCCTGTGTTTATTTGGATCCTGTTCGTCTAACGCCGTCCCCAGCTCGGCTTCCTCCACGGTCTCGTCAAGGTTTTCCCCGCGTTGAAGACGCGTCCGCTGCATCTTGTCGGAGAATCCTACGCCGGACGGTTCATCCCGTATATCCTCAAGGCCTACTTCGGCCTGGCGCCCGCAGACCGTCCCGTCACTTTCACCAACGGTAAGATCGGGTGCTCCAACCCCGCCCTCTCGTGCGTTTCTTCGCGCTCCAGTCCCAATTCGCTGACTCTGATCTCCTCTTCCTCGCCCAGTGAATCCAACCTCTTCGAAAACATCCCCATCGTTCCGCGTCATCGAGACCTACCCGCAGCTCATCAACTACGACACGCAGATGTACGACTACCTCCGCGAGCAGAACCACGTGTGTAACTTCGACCTCAACCTGACTTACCCGCAGACGGGCGGGAAAGCTCCCGTACACGCGCATCAAGAAGGGGATCCTCGACCACCGTCTGCCGCAGCCCACGCGCCGCCGCCGCGCGCGCAGCGACAGCGAGGACTTTTTGCAGGAGTTGCACGAGCGCTGGCTCGCGCTGCCGGAGGAAGAGCGGCGCCGCTCGCCGGGGGAGCGCGAGCTGCAGCGCCGGGCGTGGATGCGGGAGACCTTTGGCGCCGCGGAGGATGTAGTCGCCGACGCGAATAGCACCGCTGCCTCGTCGTCCACCAGCACCAAGTCCGCGAAGAGCACAACCAAGACGAGCACCAAGACGAGCAAAACCACCGCCAAGGCCACCTCCACCGCCGCGGTGAACAAGTTCCCGGGCGTGCCCCCGCTCGACTTGAGCCTGAGGGGCGAGATGAACGCCTTCTACGGCTGCGATCTGCGCGACACGGCAATGATCTATGCGCTCAACTTCACCTATCCATGGAGTGCGTCCCTCTCCCCTTCTACGTGAACGGCGCAGTAACTGCCCCTCCAGATCAGCTTGGGCTCAAGTTTGACTTCCTCGACATACCGTACACCGTCAACCCCATCTCGGACAACCTCCACCCGCACCACTGGATGAATCGTACGTCTGCGGTTGCCTTCAATGTTCCCGAGTCCCAGGTGTTGATCGTTCATCTCGCTAGACAACACCACCCGCGCGGCGCTTCACGCCCCGCGCAACAAGATCTGGCGTGTTACGACGACGACCTATCCGTGGGGGAACGCTCCCGTTGGGACGGATCCCAGCCCGCCGTGAGTAGCAGTCATACTTTCTCCATTCGCTCCGGTATTCAAAACTTCCGCAGGTCGACGTTCTTCATGGACGAGCTCGCAGCTAACGCCACCAAGGAGAATGTCGGCATTGTGTGGTACTCCGGCAACGACGACGCGCTCACCACGCATTGGTCGACGGAAGTCGTCATTCAGGTGCGCTTATTACTTCACACCCGTGTCAGTCATGCCTGACCTAGCTCCTTCTCATAACACCAGAAACACTACCTTTGGCGGCATCCAAGGTTTCACCGTGAAACCTAACACCTCGTGGTTCGATGATGAGGGGCTCTACGGCGGTGTCGTTCGCCAGGAGCGCGGGTGGACATACGGTCTCATCTATGGCGCGGGACATCAGACGCCCGTCATCAATCCCGCGCGCAGCTTCGCGTTCATCCGCGATTTCTTCGTCGGGACCTCTAAGCTCGGCTCCGTCGACTCCGACACGGGCGCGGTGACTGTGCAGCCCGTCCCTGCGGGCGTGGAGATCCCGAATATCCTGCCCGACGGGGTGATTACGGGCCAGGCGGAGGTGCACTACAAGAAGACGACGGTGACGTGGCCCGAGGCGACGGTGGCGGCGTGGAATGCGCATGTAAGCTCTGTGTTTCTATGCCGAGCCGACAGCGTCGAGCTCGAAGACCAAGACCTCCACGAAGACTAAGACGACGACGACATCAGCGGCGAGTGCGACAGTGACAGTGACGAGCGCTAGCAGCACGGAGAGCACTACCTCTGCATTGTAGATGAGCCCCAGCCATGCTAGATGAGCACGGATAGACCCCTGTATTTATACCTCATTCATAGATGCGTTTTAACCCGAATCCAGTGGGCCCGGTCTTTATGCTCAGCGACGCCGCCAATTGCAAAATTGGGTCGTATGTGTCTATCTTATCTATCCGTCTTATCGACCACCCTGACATGCACAACGCCGCGTCAGCACTGGTTGTCACTTCCCATTTCTTTATAAACGCCATCCCCTCAGTTTCCGGTATGCTACCCACACTGCTTGTCGCTATTCTCTCAAAAGTGATGTCTCTCTCCGCCCCCACCTGCGCCTGCCAGTCCGAACTTCGTGCCAGAGCGGGATATACCAGACCTTTCGGGCCAAGTATTCAATCCATTCCCCATATCCCGTCTGCTGAAACACTCACCAATTCTTCAGACCATCTTAATCACCGGGGGGAATTCAGGGATTGGTTACCAAACTGCCAAAGAGCTACTCCTCAAAAGCGCCACGGTATACATCGCCGCCCGTTCCCCCGACAAAGCCGTCGAGGCAATCGCCGAACTGGAACGACGAGGACGGCAATGTTCATTGAGCTAGATCTTGCTGATTTGAGGAGTGTGCGACGGGCAGCGACGGAGTTTCTTCCACGCGAGTCCAGTCTTGATGTTCTCTCCAATAATGGGTGGGTTTGTTTCGGTACGGTATGGATCGCAGCTGATATTCATTTTGAACAGAGGCGTAATGGAGACCCCAGTACATACACTGACTGCCCAAGGTCTCGATTTGCGTACGATTATATATCTGCTCACCTGCGATCCAGATTCGAAGCTGAACTGATATTATTCTCACATAGAATTTGGGACGAACGCCCTCGGGCACTACTTCCTCACTGAACTTCTGGTTCGTTATAACCCACACCTCCCTCTTGAATACAATTTACTCGCTGGTTGGTCGCAGATACCCGCCCTTTCTGTCTCGACCCAGTCGCGTGGCTCCCCTGCCCGAATAATCAATGTCTCCTCTTTGGGACATCGCGATGCCCCCGCTGGCCCGGAATCGAATTCGGCTCCCTTCTTGGGGGAAAGGAACGCGACGAGTTAATCGCAAAGTGGGGCTTGGGCGCCGAGGTGAGTATCCCTCCCACCTACATCTACCTTGCGCTCATACCGAATCCCAGATACCTATATGGCCAAAGCAAACTCGCCAACATCCTCGTCTCGAATCACTTTGCAGCCAAATACCCCACTTTGATGTCGACTGCGCTCCATCCAGGGGGTATTCGGACGGGGCTTCGACGGTGTGTCCATTTGTTTGACGTTTCTTTGACTTGTCGAATTTTTACTGATCACGACGTTAGATATGGGAGCGGAATAATGCACACGATCAAAGACAAGTTGCTTTATCCTCCCTCGTGCGTCCCATCTCAATATACTTTCCTTAACGTACAAATCGAAGAAACACCAGGGAGGGCGCACTAACCCAACTTTGGGCCGCGGCGACCGCGCCCGCATCCGAAATCAACGGCCAAATGAGTACTATGATCAACAAAATTCCACCACTGTACAACTCGGATGTTTGTAGTACCTCGTGCCATGGGCGAAACTCGCCCAGCCTGGTGCTGCGGATGAGCGGGCCGCCAATGTGACGCTGAGGGACGAGCTGATAGCCTTCTTGGAGAAGCAGGTTGAGGGGTTTTGAGCAGGATAAGGGAGTGCGTTGGAGTCGGTGCTTTTCTCCAGTTCCGCTTGCTACTCGAGCTTCTATATTGAACGGAGACGAAAGAAATGTGAACTATAGCATCGTCACAGGTATATGCGCCTCCTTCGGGTCCGGTGGAAAAATTGGTTCTTCGATCCCCTTGGCCGCGCCAAAATCATACGATACGCGGACCCTCGACGACGGCATGACGGCTAGCATGCCACAATCTCTCCTCTCCTCCATGAAACAAACCTGCACGGAAATGCCTCGTTTCTGCCAATCCGGCATAATTGAGCTCTGCGCTGGGCCGCCGCCGATGTAGAAGTTCCACATGAAGATGTTATTGGCTTGCAGATGTGCGGGATACAGCGAGTGATAGAAGATCGTCAGCTGGTCTGCTGTACAACGGCGGTGGGAATGACGCCATCAAAGCCCAACTCGGCGACCTTGTCTTCGAAATGTTTCCGCAGTTTCTCGGTGTTTGCGTCGGGGATCAGCACCCCGAGAGATTCGGTGATGGCGGGGGGCATGGGCAGGAATGGCCATTGGCAGTGATGTATAAGCTTTGAGAAGGGGGCGGCAAGACGACAACGGATACCTGGAGATCCTCTGTACTCCGCCACAACTCCGTCCAAGCCCAGCGCAGCGAACCTGTCGTAGAAAGCTTTTAGACGCTGCGCGGGGGTGGCGTTCGGTAGTTGGATGGTGAGACACTGGTCGATTGCGCGAGGCTGGTGGACAAAAGAGTTTGTCAGTTTGACTGGGAGATTATTACGGATGGTGCGAGAACTGACCATATGAGGAACGAGGGGCGGGACGGTCCTCGCCATGATAGTGACAACAAAAGAGAAAGGGGCGACGCCAATCACCGATGTTACTTATGATGGATGCCAGCAGCTCGGCCGCCGCACACAATCCATCTGAAGTTTGTCGATAGTCCTCGTCTTAAAATCTCGTACGCCGCGGCTTACAGGAGCCGCCATGTACTGTATTTCGCTCAATTCGTGCCGCCTGTGACCCGTGACACCAAAAACCGAACTTAATTATTCGGAAAAAATTCGTGTTTTCATGGGAAATAAACAGATTCATTACCCAGACACAAACAGACTACATTCCTTACGCAAAATAGGTCCAGTTAAGCTGTCTTGATGTATTTCTGGTGCCGCCAGCACAAGTTGGATCAAAAATGGTGCGACATCAATTGGGTGCCGTAGGCTCGGCCTGCAGTGTGGGCGAGTGTGAGGACAAGGCGGATTGGGCGGAGGAACAGATTTGCTCCTGATCACGTCAAAAATGTCAATCGTGTGAGCGCTGCGGCAAATCCAACGCCGAGGCATCGCAGAAGAAAAAAAAATTGAATTTTCGCCTTTTCCTGGGGTTTTTTGTGACTTCTTTTGCAAGTTCGTGGTTGGTCTCGGTGACCTGTGACACCCCCGAAAATATTCGTGGATTTGGGGGCCTGTGACGCGTGACCCACGAATTGAGCGAAATACTACAGTAGTTCACAACTTCCGCTCGGAAAGCTTGGGATAGAACAGTCGGTGAGCCACACCGTGGTTTGACCGCGGTTCAATAGTTCGAAGACGGTTGCCTGGGGTTAGGGGAGACACGAATATCGCTGGTGCCTGCCTGTTGAAGGCAAGTGGAAGTGTCGGCCTGATCTTGGAACAGCACTGCCACCGGCTATTTCCGCATCCTTTGCTTTTTTTTTGCTTCCGACCTCGACCAAGTCTGCATCGAAGAACTCAGCGACTTGCCTCCCAGCGGACTTGAAATCGCAATTTCTCGCAGCAACTACCGGCAGTGATCTGAAACACTCTTCCGTTGTCTTACCTCTCCGAAGAGTCGATAGTTGGGGGCTTTTTCGGGCGGCAATCCTTTGGCTCGATGGAAAAATCTCAGTACCTCCTTCACTTCTCCCCTTCACATAGTCTCTTGAAGCCATCTATTCAGATCCACCAAATTCTTGTGGAGCCAAAAGTCACCCGTACTTCTTACTGTCTTGGACTGATCGCCGAGAAGACCTTTACTTCCGCACTTACTTCCGCCTCAGACAATGCGAGAAGAGGTTAAAAGCAAGACTGGGGAAGGGTCTCTTTCCGTCCTCTCACCCGTTCGGTCACCACAAACATGAGCCACTTCGACCACACCTTCCCCAACCATGGCCTCAGATTCCTAAGTGCCAGCATCCATTTCCTCGGTATGTGATTTCGCCATTGTTTTCAGGGGCCTGCTGACAGGCTCTAGGTGTAACGGTCATCACATACTTCCTTTCGCGCCGATTGTCTGCGGAGAACCTGACGTCGCGAGAAGCATGGAGGCACATATCATGGCCCCGCTTGTGTCTACTTCTCATACTTCTCGATTCCTATCTCTTCATACTTTCTGGTAAGTCTATCTTGGGCATACGACTGTCCGCCATTGACAGCCCTCCCAGCGGGTCTCCTCATTTTCGGAGTAGGGATGCGCCGAGATGAACACGCATGCTCCGCGGGCATCTACCTCTGTGTGGTATTCTACACCTCGTCTAAAGTCCTGATATACGCCTTCCTCAGTGAGTTCTCTTGATCTGACGACGTTGTGCATCAACTGATTCGTTTCTCGGCAGCGGAAAAGGTGTACATTGTTTGGGAGAACGGGGTGCGCCGAAGGCTGCGTTCCCCTGTCTACCTCATCTGCATGGGGACGGTCGTGCTCTACGCTGCAGTTATCCTAGCTATGTTTTTTGGTAAGGGTGCAGTCCTCTTTCAATCATGCATTCGCTCACCCTTTGTCATCTCAGGGCGTATCGCTGAATTCCGCTCCGGTGACGGCGCATGTAAGAAATTTCGCGCTGCGGTGTGGTTCGTTCGCTCATTCCTCTTACAGGTGTGATCGGTCTAAAGCCCACAGCCTCCCTCCCACTTCTGGCGTACGATCTGTGAGGCATCCGTTCATTCTGCTGATGGCGCCAAACCAAATTAACCTCAGGTACATCAACGTGCTGCTAACGTCCCTCTTCTTGTGGCCGCTTCTACGCCTCAAGAACGTCAACCCAAGACTGCGACGCGTTGCGACTCGTACCTTGGTGTAAATCCCCTATCTCTTACATGAGGCGAGAAATTTACCTACAGCCAATCTTATCAGCGCCTCCATGGCCGCTCTCGGGACATCAACCGTAAGCTTTCGACCTCCGGTTGCACTCACTCTTTGCCGATTCTGATCGCTTTCCAGGTCAATATCGCCATTCTGACTATTCTCCACGGCCGCGAACTGGGTTGGCTCTGTCTGGGGAGCTGCGGACTCGATGTACGTTTTCGGCCATTCACTGCCAATGCGCCGCCTAGCATATCTAATTTCACCGTGCTCCTTAGGTTGTCCTTAACGCGGCTGCTCTCTTCTGGGTCACCAGCAGCCGCCCTGACATCCAGCAGCTCTGAGCCCAACTCGCCCGTGGGGCAGCGCCAGATGACACCAGAGACCTCCGCTCGCCCGGGCGCCCCGGTTGTCGCGACAGTCTCAGCTCAAGCCCTTCCACCTGCGGTCGAATTCGGGTGGAGCCCGGGTGCCGGCGCCGTTCCAAGTATGTTAAATCCTGAATCCCGCGACTCGGCCTCTGAAGTAATCCCCCAGATTCATGTATCGACGACATCCGAGGTGGAGACGAGCCCGCCCGTGCGGCACGCGGAGCTTGAACCCGAGTCGCCGACGGAGGCGTCGTACAACAAGCCGAAGAGCAAACTGTCGTTGGGGGTGACGAATGCGAACGAGACACTGGTCGTCGACGAGACACAGCGCCATTCTGAAGCGGATTCGCAGAAGACGCTGGATGTATGACAAGCTGCTTCTTTTGGCTGGGCAAGATTCTGGGGTTTCGCTTGTCACAGTGTAATACACTGTACTTGTTGATCGATCTTTCGTTCGCAAACTTCAATCATGAAATGCACCACATTAGTAGGTTATGTTGCACTTTTCATCGCTGTCGCTTGAGCTCAACCTGCCGGCGAAAAAAAAAAACACGCGGCTACTTCTCTCGAACTTAAAATCGGACCTCTAGTATCCCTGCCATCCCTGAAACAATTGAGAGAGTGTTAAGAGAACACTGGATGACGCGCGTGGTACAAGCTTTAGCATCGCCCTGCGCGGCTCGGGAGATGCCGATTGTGACTCAACTGTGTGACTCGACCCCTCGCCGCTCTACCACGAGGAATGTTCATCGATGTGAGGATGTCGACATCCAGGAATCGCTCTGCAACTAATATTGCATCCTGCAGCTTCTGCGTTACCGTCAAAAGCTCCTTGTTTATCCTTCTGCCTTTGCAAAGCGACCACGCCGTAAGGCTGCGGCATCCGCTGGGTACACGTCAGGTCTGAGCTCACTGAAACTCGACAGAGGTTTCTCGGCCTTCAGATTTGGGCCTAGAATACTCCAATCTCTTACTCAAAACCTCTGATGGGGCCACTCTTCATTGCTATTTATTGCATCAAGCCCAGCAGTTGTCCGCACAAATCCGGGAGTCGGCCATGTTTGACCCCTTTCGCAACATCGACCCAACCTTCAAGCCACCTGTCAACTATGTGTGTGCGGGTTTCTATCATCTCCTTCGAGCTCACACCCTTGCCGCCGCGGCCCGCCAGGACGCGCCTGCTGTCGCCACTGTCATCATGTTCCATGGCAATGGAATGAATTACGGGGACACCATCTACGCGGCAAAGCGATTCGTGATGCGACGCTGCAATGTGCTGATCCTTTCGTATCGAGGGTACGCGTAGCCTCTCTCTGTTCAACGTCCTAAATTCTTACTATCTGCAGGTACGGAGACTCAGAGGGGGTGCCGTCAGAATCACGTAGTACCCTTGGCCTGATATGCTCGATTCAAGCTGAACTGCTGGCTTACTAGGTTTGCGCTTGGACGCTCAAGCAGGTCTCGACCACGTCAAGGCCGATCCCGAACTCTCGGCTACACCAACCGTACGGGGCAAAAAAAAAAAATCGGGAGTTACGCTCATGATGTAGCATCCCGCAGATCCTATTTGGCACCTCCCTCGGAGGCGCGGTTGCCATCGACCTTGCGAGCCGGAATCCATCCGCGGTATGTACATACATAGATATCCTGTGTTCCCTCCGTTATCTGGTGCCTGAAGGCTGATTCGCCCGCGGCAGATCGCGGCCCTCATTGTCGAAAACACCTTCGAGTCCCTCCCCCGCGTGGTGCGCGACTGGCCGGTCGTAGGGCTCTTCTCATTCCTCTGCTTCGAGCGGTGGAACTCCGCGTCGAAGGTGCCCCGGATACCGGCGACAACCCCGATCCTCATGCTGAGCGGGACGAGCGACGAGGTCGTTCCGAGGAAGCACATGGTCGCGCTGTGGGATATTGCGCGCACGCGTGGAGAAGGTGCGGCGGAGCGCGACACCTTCGCCGCGTTCCCAAATGGCCGACACGGTCCGTGATTCGTGCTTGCCTCGTTTCCTTACGGTATCGCTGATCCAGCGCAGCGGACACGTTTACTTGTCCCGGGTATTGGACCGCGGTTGGCGAGTTCCTGGACAAAGTGACGCCCTAATTCTAATCCTTGTCACGCCTTCCGTCTGTCGGGCTTGTACAACCGTTTCACTTTGTATCCACATTTTCTGTACTTGCACTAATATAACTTTCACTCGGATTGGTTCAGGGGTGGTAGATACGTACAACCGCCGGAGCCTGGGACCACCAACTCAACCAATCTCAGGCTCGACTCGCGTTCGACTCGACAACGTTCGAGAGCCCTACTGTCAAGCAGAAGCCAAAATTTCCTGCATATAGGCCGGCTCTCACAAACGTGCTTTTCTGATCCCATATTTGACTCAACTTCGATCGCGGTCTAGTCTAATTATGTGAAATTGTTGCCTCAGACGCATCTCAAGCTAGGGGTGCCGCTTTTCAATCCGCAGGCCATGAAGCCCTGCCGGATCAGGGGGAGCAACGGATTCTGGGCAGCATCTTTCAGATAGACTGAAATGGACAAACTGAACTGAAACCAGAATTCACGTCATGCTCACCGGCACAGTCGTCGGAACAACACAGAAATGAGTAGACCGGTCCAGGTTCAAAATATGTCGCGAACATAGCCTCGATTCCTGACTCGGTGTTTAAGATACCCAGAATCATTTAGATGTAGATGGACTTAAATAGACAAACCCGATGCTACGACGAAACCCTCCGCTGGTCTTCAGCTATGCTCCGCTGATTGGACTCGTCGAAGCGTATATATAGCCGCCTCGATCCTCGCTACACGCTTCCACAGAAATTCGAACGGCCTTGAGGCGAACCAGCGCGTGGATACAACCAGTCCAGGTAGGTCCACATGAGATTAGATAACACAGGCCAACCGAAACACGACACGCATGCCTTGATAATCCCGATCTTTGATCATATATATACCGCGGGAATGTGTTTTCGTGGGACCGTCAGACCTACGACCCAAGTCTGAAATATCACAGGTGCGTTCTGCACGGCACTAGATTCGAAGTGCCGCATCACGAGGAGTAGTGGATTCAAAGACCCCGACACTGTGGTGAAATGCTGACGAAAATAGATCGGTAGCCGTTACTGCCGCCGCTCTGTTACACGTAGAATATAGTAACATAATGTTCGGCCGAAAGAACACAAATCTCAAGTCCTGGCGTCGACGTAGAGGCTGGCAGGCTCCGGTTCAAATTTTGATACACGACGATCGGACTTAGGTCTGGCAAGGTGGATGCGGCGCTTCGAGAACTGCGTACCTCCACGGGTTGAGAATTTCCAAAGATTCTTGAACGACCATTGGCATCCTCAAGTCGAAGGTGGGCCCGATGCGACAGCGCCATTCATCCATCGATAATCGTGCAAGAACTCACACGCCCGCCTGGGAATCGAGACAGTGTCGGGAATCGAAAGAATGGTTCAAAATATCACAATATTATATCGAGGAATCCTAGTAGCATTACCAGAATATCATCCGCCAGCAGATTTGAAGGACCTCTTTTGAGCGGAACGGATGAGGCACTCGGTTGAATGTAGTGCTGGCTAAAATTGCTTGACGTAAATTACATAGACCCAATTTTACGTGTAAATTACAGGGTAAATTACATATCTTACATGGAGGCTCTCCGACCTGCATGTAAAAAATTGTAAAAAAGGTCCCTCCAAATGGGCACACGGAGCAGCCTTTTGGCACCTCCCTAGCGGCCAGGGACCCCAGATCAGCCAGGAAATGCAGAATCTCTCTTGGGATGACACGGATGGCGACACATCTGATACTGACCTTTGATATCTCTCGGGGCTCTAGCTGATTTTTACAGTTTTTACTATGTTTTTTACACTGTTTTTTACATGTAAAAAACGTAAATTTCGCCGCGCTACGCGCGGTTGTTTTTTACTAAATTTACACTGTAAAATATACCTTACATGGGCCCCTTCGCAGCCTTACAGTAAATTACATAGCCGAGGACCAATTTTACGCAGCACTAGTTGAATGCTTGTGATCTCATGCACCTGGCAATGTAAGCCGCGAGAAATCCAAGGAAATATCGAACCGCCAATTTATTTCGACAGCACGTTGAATTCAGCCCGAAGGGTCAGTTCCTCTGAAGACCGTGGTGTTTCAAGTCAGGATCCTTGGGCGTTTCAGTGGCACTCGCAATTAAATGAAGCAAAACCACCTAGCTACCCACAACAGACTGCCATGGCTGTCAGAGCCTATCATCGTGCTGACAGTTGTATGATGTTCCACGATTTTTTTGCGAGGTGTTTTTTTTTCGGATCCGTTGGCTGTTTGACGAGCGAGAGGCTCTATTCCGCGGGGAAACCGTCGGGGTGTTGACTACAAGTGCCCAAAGATCGCACTCAGAGAGGCGGGACGACCCCGCAAGCCACAGAGGAAGAAGATGGTGACGGTGTGAAGCTGGAATGGCCAAAGAGCACCAAACTGATGGGCACTGCCCCTGCAGATCCGTGCATTTTTTTACTCACTCGCTGATTGCTTCGTAAATCTAGGCACAAGCGCTGCGGCGCAATCAAAATGACTTCCGGGGAACTAGAGGGGACTGGTAGACTCGACTGAGGCAGGCAGGCACCGTGGATCAATAGTACCTCGAGGCTTGTAGCCACCGCGACCACAATCAGCCAAATCCCCATCTTGAATATTGGCTCGCACGGCGGCTCGCAGCCGCCTCCCCGCTCACTCGCTGCTTCTTTCTGCTTCTTTCGCAACTTGTGCATGCTCTCCTCTCGCCATCTGATTCTTTGCGTCGCACCGATGACGGTCCCTCTTGATCGTAACACCGTTTCTGTTATCTTTAGACTGTACAACCACGGATATCACTTACCGTGACTGCCTCCCGACCGCTCTCTGTAGCTCCACCTCTTTTCCATTCAACTGCTTGCCAAACTGCCAACTCTTGAGGATCGCGTCCGTAACTATGTGTACTTGCCGCCAAAGAAATGACAGATTATGGTCCGCGGCATTGACAGCACTTGCCGTCCATTGGCGAGCGCCAGCCTCGAGCAAATAAGGTGAGACTGAATAATACATGAATTTCTCATGAATCAGTATCTGTGATCATTGACTACCGACAGTCAGGCAAAATTTCGGGGCCGTTCTGCAACCGCTGAGTTGACGGTGGGCACTGTATTCTAACTCTTAATGAATTGATGTGTCTCAAGCGTCCCGGTCGCCGAACAGTGTTGAAAATGAACGGCGATAAAACGGCGACTTGCAGAATCACCGCCATTCTCCGAGCCGGATTTTAGAGATGTCAGAGACTGCTCGGAATGAAAAGGTGCAGTTTGACAGTTGCCGAGAATCACCACCTAGCTACGTTCAAACACCCTATATTTTTTTCTGTTCCAATTTTGGTTGACAGCGATTGTGGCCGGGAGGCCAGTAACCAGCACCTAGACTTGAATTCTCTTGAATTCTCCTTTCGTCACCCCACATCGGCATCCCGAAGGGGATTGATTTAGATCTTCCATTTTCCTTGCCAAAAGTTTACTTCCACAAGCTGTGATGGGCACGACTCAAGCCAACGAATAACCCTGGACCTCACAGGCAAGAGATCCCTGGGAAGCCCTGGATTGAAGTCGCGCTTCGACCATCTTTCGTTCTTTTTTTTGTCGCGAATCTCACTGATCAGCGGAAACTCAAATCAGCATCATGATTAAGACACCCGTCGTTGACTGGCGGGATCTCCAGATCTCATCACTGTGCCTCAAAGCAGCAGGTATACATATCGACTGTATAGATGACTGCCTGACGTCTCTTTTACCCCACCACCTTCTCGATGTCTTCCTCCTCATCGTCCGGCATGTTCTCCATGTCTTCTCCCTCGTCGTCACGCGCGTCTTTGGCGCGGGTGCAAACCCAGACGTCGCAGGGGTCGAATCGGAGCCGGCCACGGCCACGCCCTCGTTCTCCTCCATCGATGTATGTAGCCTTGGAGAGCAGCATGGCCAAACCGCCGAAACCCTTGATCAAACTGGATAAGAAGTCGAAAGGCAAAGCTCCACAGGCTCAGCCCAAGCCCTCCAGTCCTCCCAATCCCTTCCCCACTCGCGAACGGTCCTACACCTCACCAGCACCATCCATCGTTTCGGAACCTCCGCAGCGCCGTCCCTCCATTTCGTCGTTCTTCAGCCTGCGACGGAAACCCACAGTTACTGTCGAGATTCCACCGAGCCCGGTAGTTCCCCGGCGGAGCGAACCCCCGCCTCTCCGTGTGCCCCCTCCGCACCCTGTGCATTTGCACGAGACCAACGTCCACCCCGTCGATGATATCCCGCCGAGCCACCGCCGTCCGGACAAGGCGTCCCGCATGCTCGGCAATCCTCCCACTCCCCAGACGGCCGCGGCGTCGTCGTGTCCGAGTTTTCTGGCACGTTCAGAATCTCCCCGAGCCCCTCCTCCCGTGATGGCGAGCGGTCATCGTTGGACGGAGACTCCTACCTCGACGACTCGGAAGTGGAGTTCGAGGACGGTTTGGCCTTCACCGACGACGCACATATCCATCGTCGATCGCGGCTCCTCAGCCCCATTGAGTTCGCCACAGCGCGGCCTACGTCAGGGCAGTTCCCTCCACAACCACAACAACAACCGCCAACGCCGCCCGCCGAGGACGCCGATTGGCCCGAGCCCGCTACCCCGGTTGCGCCGCTTCCCCCGCGCCGCCCGCGGACCGCCCCGCATCCCTCCCACTCCCGACACGACTCGTACGCGTCCATTCACAACCACTATACCACCCCGTCCTCCCGCGAATCGGCTGCCACGCAGTTCCATCCGGACGCCTTCCGCCCCGATACCCCGTTTCTCGATACCCTTGTTGCTGTCAATTCGCAGGTCGTGGTCTCGCCGCGCCATACTCACGCGCGCGAGCCATCGGTGGTGCGCACCGAGGCGAGGGAGGGCTGGATGGGCGAGTGGAACCAGGATGATATGCAGGATGTCATCCAGAAGCTGCGGTCGCTCAAGTGACTACTTCCTCCCGATCTTCCTCTCTCGTTCGTTTCTACTACTTACCGTATGCCTTGTTTTGTGGATTTTCGACCTTGATAGTCATTCAATCCATGTGTCGCCAATCGCGCCTCCGATGCAGTGAGAGTTGCGGGACCCTCATCGAGGAAGACTGTAACAGACATCAGAATACATACCAGCTAGCTACATGTATCTCACTGGAAGCGCTGATACTATGAACGTCCGGTTTGTATAGTAACGATAATGCCACAAAACGATACAAATGGAAATGAATGTTCGTGAGAGTCTCAACATAAAACCCGAGTTAAAACGTCTAGTGATGCCCATTAATACCCAGTATGTAGCCTCGGAGAACGACGTCTAAGTCTAAGTCCGTATAATCTCTAGATCTAAGTAACACCCTCCCAAAAGAACGACGTCCAAGTGAAATTCCTACATATAAGTGAAGACAGACCGGCTTCGCAGGGTCAGATAACGGCGCGCTTTAGGCCGATGGTATAATTCGAAGCTGTGAAGTTGTGCGTTATGGTTCACTTGTCTACTTTTACAAGTACGCACCGCTAAGGTCTTGCTCACGATTGGAAATCGTCCCGTACCACTCCAGGGGTGCTGGAAAATCACAGAGTCCACTGTACACCTAGTCTCTCGCAGCCACACTTCAATATTTTACTGAACTCGTACCTCGTTATATTGAAGTCTGTTATTAACCGCGGGGGTCCGATCAGGGTAAAAGCTTATTACATAATCTACACAGCCACATGTACGCTTTTCGATGTTTTGTGCCTACAGACTCAATATTAAGACTAGATTTTACGGCAATACATTCATGGAGATGCCTCCAACCTTCCTATCTGCTTAATTTTTTTTATACACTGCAGAACGGGGTGGTAGAAATCCTCAAATATATCATGTGACTGCGCACTCTGTTGAAGAACCGAACCTTGAACAGTGCTCTAAAATGCTGAATAAAATCCAGAAGGCATGGAATGGTAATAAAGTCCTTTTTAGTGGTTGAAACAGGCAGAAAATTCTTGTAGTGGTGCCGTGGTTGGAGGTTCAAAGGCGTTGTGGCTGTGCACATTATGTAACAAGCACTTACCCTGATCGGGACCCCGCGCTTAACAACAGACCTTTACTATTTGAGAGATCGAAAACCGAACATCGACAATGATGCTTCACGATCAGGGCCCCGGGTATGACCATGATTTCGACACAAGGACTATGGGCCACAAACTGGGCGGTTGATCCTCGGAGCTGAAGATTGAATATTCATCTGGTTTCGTTGATCATGATCACTTCGCGTCATTGATAGCGAACAATACTTACTCGGATCTGCCCTAACTCAGCGTCAGGCTGGGTAGTACAGAAACGATCCCCAGCTTTGTTCAATGTTATGTAAATATCCTTGTCATGGAGCCAGCTATTTCATTATATATGGTAGAGTTCCCGAAATGGAGCGCTCCATTTGTAGGTACAATACGTTTTTTTCTCTTGGCTCGTAAGACATCGCTTAGATGCATTCAACTTCGCCTTTTCGTTGCACAGGAGGACCAACACGGGGGAGACTTTCTTTTGTACTTTTCTATCGGTTTAGCGCTCCCAAATTCCGACCACTGGGTCTCTCAGATTCCATTATTAACGTAAGTAGCGTGATATCTTGGTTCCGCGCCATCTGCATCGTGGCTGTCGGTCTCCGCATTGCGCCAACAAGCGCCTTTCGGTTTCAGTGTAAATCTGGTTGACCCTTGCTCTTTGTCGGTAACTTGAAAGTCCCTGTGCTAATGAGGGAATCATACTGGGCCATATACTCCTCCGGCGTTTCTCCAGACTCCTTGACGACCAAGACACTGAGATTAGCCTTATCTTATCGAATCTTATCGCCACGCCTCTTATCACATCTCCACAATCAGATAACACGGAAGCATTTGCGATTACGACCGTTTCATTTGCCTCCTGGCTGAAATTCGCCGGATAACTCCCCAGTTCAATGTGGTCACCTTACGGGAGTACCAGTCTATCTGTCATCCCTGTACTCAAAGCATGGGCCTCACAAAACCGAATGAAGCGTTCATTTTGCTCCATCCGAGGATAATCAGGATAATCTGATAACGAGTCGTATGACAGGGCAAGATAGACGCATTTGGGCTTTTGTTCCCTCGGTCAGACGTTGAGCCCAGCATTCTCTTGTTTGCCGCTGTATAAGACGATTCCCTGCCAGCATGGTCCTCGAGCCCCGCTTCCTTCTCTTGCCGGATGGATTCCTCCTCGCCCGTACGGCCGCAAACTGTCGACCCCGACCGCATTCCTCGCATCGCGTTGGCGAATTTGTACCCCAAGCAAGTATGGTACTTCATGGCTACTTTCATCGCCCTCGTCTCCGCATGCCATGCGATATCCACTCTGCATGCCTATCTGACACGTAAACGCCCTCCTCCCAACCCCGATACGCCATTGAGACACGGGATTTCGTGGAACCGTCTCCCGTTGGCCACGCTCAACGTCTTCCGCACGGTCACATTCCGGTGGTCAATCGTTATAGCGGGGTCCTACACGCTCAACGTCTCCGACTTTCTCCTCGCCGGCATGTATCTCACCGTTTTGTTTACGTGGACCTTCATAAACTGTACGTGATATTCGGCAGACGCTCCTATTCCCGCTCACGCTCCGACGCTCAGCAAAAAACTCCAAGGGGGTGAAATACGATCCTAAATACTGGGCGAATCGCTGTGCGCATATCGCGGGCTCGCAGCTGCCCTTGATGACGGCATTTGGGATGAAAAACAACTTCATGTCATGTGCGTTCAACTCTCTAGCTTAGCAAAGACTCGCTGACCTCGGGTCCGTAGTTCTCACCGGCGTAAGCTTTGACAAGGTGATTAGTCTGCGCTAAATATTCCATGTCTCACGTCTCTTTCGCAGATGGAGCATTTGCACCGCGTAATGGCGCGGGTGATCTGTGTTATGTTTTGGGTCCATGCCTTCGGTCGCGTGAGTGCCGTTGCAAATTTTCTTCTCGGATTCTAACTTTCGCACTCTTCCCCAGATTGTCCTTGTGTACGTGTTGGCTCAAATTTGTGGGCCAATAATTCTGATCGTTGTTTCCCAGCCTATCCGACGACCCAACAGAATACTGGTTTAAAGTTGGTGTCATGGGCACCTCGGCCCTTACGCTTCTTTGCCTCCTGTCCGTACGACCTCTTCGCTCGCGGAGCTACGAGGTCTTCATGTATCTACACCTCGTACTCGGTGTCATCACCCTGGCCGGCGCTTACCAGCACTCCGCTGAATTCGGGTGAGTCGGAAAAGCACTGGAGTTCACCTTCTTCGTCTGATACATCGTCATGCAGATACGGGGTCTACATCTGGCCCGCGATGTTCCTGTGGGGCCTTGACCGCTTCTTCCGCATCGTCCGCATTTTCCTCGTGAATTCGCAGCTCTTCAAAACCCACACCCGACACGTCGCGTCGGACGCCACCGTTACGGTATTATCCCCCCACTTTCTCCGTATCCTGATCGACACGCCTCCGTATTTCATCTGGCGTCCAGGCCAGAGCGCCTATCTCACGATTTCTGGCGCCTATCCCACCTCAATCACGGAGGCACATCCATTTACCATTGCCAATCTGCCTTACGACGATGCAGAGGAAGGTGCCTCGGAGAATGGAAGCTCGCACGATGAGACCGCCGACTCCAACAGGGAAAAGGAACCTCACGTCGACAAAGGGAAGGCCTCAGAGGATTCTCGGCGGTTGACGTTCATTCTTCGTGTCCGCGAGGGATTTACGAAACGACTCGTTGACTCTGTTCTGGCAAACCCTGATAGCAATGGCGTGAGTAAATCGTTCAAGGCGTTTGTGGACGGGCCGTACAGCTCGCCGCCCGTCGTGAGGGGATTCGAGACCGTGGTGTTTATTTGCGGTGAGTATCTTAGATTTGGCTTCAACATTCCTCTGGCTCACGCGTATCGCTTAGGTGGATCTGGCGTTTCGTTTGTTTTACCCCTCTTCCTGGATCTGGTGCAGTGAGTTCCGTCTCTCTACCAACATACTCCGCAATAAACTTGCACGTCCGTAGGGCGGCAAGAGTCGACGCAAACCCATGCTGCCAGCGCATTGTGTTGGTGTGGGCGATTCGGGATCCTGGTACGTGTGCCCATCTATATTTGACCATGACACACTTATTGGTCGACTCAGATCAGCTCAACTGGATCGCCGAAGCGGTAACGCACGCGCTTTCCACCATTTCTTCACACCATTCTACCCCTGCTATCGACATCCGGCTCCATGTCACCACCGCTGCCGAGGACACGCAGTCGTTCGAGGGTGAGGAACGGTCGTCCGTGGGAACCGATCCCGAGGCGGGGGTAGGCACCGTAGTAGGCACTGACCCGAACCCCGGCATCGCGCGCGCCGAAAAAATGGACCCCACGGCGAAGGAGCGCTTGCTTGCCATGCCAGGAGTCAACCTTATCTACGGTCGTCCGGGTATTAAAGATATTCTGGACACGGAGATCGCAGGGGCTAGGGGATCTGTCGGGATAAATGGTGCGCATATAGTTTGACGTTGAACATCGCTCATTTATCTTATTCTTAATTTTCAGTGTGTGGGACGACGGAACTCGTGCAGAGCGTGCGCCACGCGCTGAGAGGCGGTATTGTGCGGTTTATGGATGTGCTCCGTGGAGGCCCCAGTGTTCTGCTTCATGTCGAAGGTTTCGGGAATACGTGATACGTTCCAGGGCTTTTAATGAACAACTGGCGACCATTAGAAACACGAGCTGTGTGAAAGGAAGAATGGCAGAGAAATGACTATGCATGTGACTATTGGTGGACACTTGAAGCGATCGGATGGTTTGGTTTACTATATTTGTTGAGGTTCGACCTCCTGTTTTGTTCTTTACGCCAATACTCCGAAATCGATCTAATTATCCCTCCCAAGATTAGGGTAGCCTATGGCTGCTCACTCTTTCAAGCTCGACCGATAGGGCCAAGAAAGAAGGCCGAGAGTTCGAGCGTGTGCAAGCAATATTGTCGGCATCCGAGGGACATTACAGGCCCAGCAGGGCTTGCCAATCGTAGAATCCACCAAAAAAACGTTCCGGCACGAGGAGTCGAATCCGGGGCACGCGCTTTGCCTGCGCAGGCACCACCGATTTCGGCCGCGTGCCATCCGACCGGCCTTCGAAATTTTCGAAGCCGGGTTTTTTGCTCGTCTCTTCTCCCTTTCCTCGCCTCTCTCTGTAACATGGGCATCAACCAGTCCGATGATAAAGCCGCGAAGAAAGATGGCATCTGGAACGGAAACCAGACCGTGTGGCGCGCATGGGAGCCAGAATGCGATACCTGTGGTCGCTCGGAATCTTCGCTGAAGCGTCCCAAGGACCAGGTTTTATCCTGTTCTGGCTGCATAGTGGCCAAGTACTGCTCGGTGCGTCCTCCGATAGACTACTGAAGCTTTAACTTACATCTATTACAGAAAGAATGCCAGCGGAAAGACTGGAGCAACGGCCACAAAAGTCAATGCCATCTCTACACGAAGCCAACAGAAAATTGTCGAGCTTGTTTGCAAAATCTCTCGGACCGGGGTATATTTCGACCTCTTTCCCGTTGCACAGTCTCCAACGCCGATGGTTTAGGACGATCAATGACCCTAAGCTCACCTTGGCGGAAAAGCTGACGCAGTGGTGAGATTCAGAAAAGTCGCGCTGTTGCAATCAATATCTAACCGATTCAAATTGGATTCGAACTTCAGGAACTTTCTCAACGTACACAACCATCTCGTTATCGCGGCCGCGGCTCTGAAGAACGACAAGAAATTCGCGGGCACCGCCACCGTCGCCCTTCTACTCTCGGTAGCTTACCGGCTCTAAATATGAACACCACACTTTTTCATCGACAGAGTCTTATTGCTTGAACGGGACGCGAGTAATGGCGGCAGAGTGGCGGGGTGGACGAATTCTTGGGCAATGATGGACTCGGAAGCACAGAAAACCGCAGAACGCACGGATCGTAAGCATTTCAAGCTAATGGCTAGATGGTGCTCGCTACCGGAGGGCAGGGAGTCGAGCGCTCAGATGTGTATATTCCCTTGCTCATATGCAGTTGACCACGTTCTGCCTCCCGGTTTTGATCTCAACCGCTATATATCACCCACGTCAACCGCGGCATCACCCACTTCCATGCACCCTTCTGGCCTCTTCCCCGCAACATCTCCAATGCCGATATCGAGTCTGCACAAATACTCCCGGGATGGAAGGAATACGCGGGGCGAGTTCGTACGCTGATCTCCGGTCTCAAGGGCGACGACGGTTCTATCGGCCGTATTCATGCGGACGGCACCAGAGAGCCTGTCTACAAATTCAGCAATGGTGGCCACTTCCGCCGCTATGTGCCTGGAGGATTCAGACGTCGCGCCAGAGTTCCAGAAACCATTTATCGATCCCAGCAAGATGGTTCGCCTGATTTCGTAAAATCTGGAATTTTTTGAACTCGGTGCGTTTTGGGATTTCGACTTGTGCAGCTATGGTATCTGAGAAATTATCAGAACAACGCTTGGAAATGCAAAACAACAGTTCACTGCATCAATAAATCGTTGCGTAGGCACAACGTAGGTACGGTAATGAAATGGTGTAGAGAAATAGGGTGAACAACAAAGAGAATTGTGATAATTATCAAATGCCAGTACGACAAGCACACCGAGGTGACCGACACACCTCAGCTATTGGCGGTGAGTAACAAACTGAAAACACAAGAGTTGCAGGCACTGTGAGAGCCAAAAGGATTCCGGATCGGGGAATCGAACCCCCGGCTGCCGCGCACACATTACATGGATGCAACAGCAATGCTGGCACTAATTCGGCAATGCATTACTGCAAGATAAATTTCGGTAGCTATTGCACAGCGACTACGGTAGAAATTTGGGTCAGAAGCAAAGCACATTCTGATGGACGAAGACCATTTTTATAAAGGCGTAATCGATAACACAAGGAGGGAAAAGAATATCGGAGGGTCACGAGCGTCATAATTGGTTGAGGAACAAGACAAAAACACACCTGATCAGCTGCACTGCATGGCCTGGAAAGGCAGTACATATCCTGCGATTCCCATGTCGGCATATCCCTGATTGGAAAGGAACTCGAGTCGCTCTGACTCCGAGGTAGTGTAAAAATTGTCCTTTATGACCGAGTTGTATAAGCGGTAGAATGGAACGCTTCCGCAGATTTGGGTGGGATAAATGTATTGCACTGCATCGCCATCGACAGGGTTGGTGTATCCAGCCTTCAGAGCACTGTCCCGCTCGGTGATATTCGTCGTGTATAGGTTGTCCCAGGCGGCGGAGTTAAAGACGCGGTAAAAGGGGACCGTCGATTCTTCCTGAATAAGAAACACTAGGGCGGCGATACCTTCCAGTGCGTACCCCCCGGGCCGAATCTGTTGGTTGGCGATGTTCAACCGTGCGATGTAGAAATGGTCTGTAAAGGTGCTCGCGACATAGGTTCTGTAGAAAGGTACCGCCGAAGCAGGATCTCCGCAGGTCTCCGCGGATCTGGCCTGCTCGTACAATTAAGTGGATGGGACTTTTGGCAATTCAGAACGTACCACAGTTTGGGCAGACCGGCTGATATTCTGTGCAACGGCCAAATCGACTGTGACGGCAAGAACTATCGCAGGGAGGAGGAACTTCATAGCAGAACCGGGGAGGCTGAGATTTAAGACGAAATATACCGACTATATAGCACCAGAATGGATGGCTGGTATGGTGTTAATTACATTAGCGACGGTATGTTCAGCGAAGGCCATCATGTGCGGTAACACCGGAAGTTATTCAAGCTGAATTCTGTGCCAAATATGCCCGGGCAGATTGGTGCACTACTATTCCGGTGCAAAGAGCCAGAAGGTTTACAACAGAACTCCACCCAGATATTTGAATTTTTCTCAAGTTGAGTCGGTCTAAGTAATTACAAAGCAAGGATTCGTTTCAGACCCGTGAGGCCATTCAGAAGGAGCCGCTTTGGAGTTAATTGCAAGTCTCGTGTCCCATTCGATATCAGATGCAGCGCCTGTGTGGCGCTTGGGGACTACTGGAACCCGGGGAGGTCGGAATCATGGGGAAGCTTGCTTCCCCATTCATCGGTATATGGCGTCGAAATGCAGATGCTTACAAATTGCACGGGTGCATCGCTTTTGTAAGCACCGTGCAGCGCTTCTAAGCAGACCGGTTCCGGCAGTCGGACCGGAAGTAAGCTTTCCCTTCTATGTGGACTACCATTGTCCACATACATCATATTTTATCAATACTTCCAGCGCTTGTGGTTACTGGTAGACTTGGCCTTCTAGGATAAGTGTTCAATTAGACGTGATGCTTGCTCGATGTTGTAGTTCGAATCCAAACGTACCATTATTTGTTGCCATACTATCCTTCCCCCACCACCCGGACACCTACGCAAAAGTGATTAATATAATTTCATCCAGAGGACTTGGGATAAATCTGAGTACCCAGATCGTCAGGAAATTGGCTTTTACCCCGTTCACGGACTTTATTTCAAGGGAAACGGTTAGGAATTGAGCAAACGGCGGTCTTCTTTCGGGGAAGGAGCGGTGTCCGAGTCGTAGGTAACATATCAAATTCTGATTGCCGATGTTCGCCCGAAGGCCAGTTTAGCTGTAGCGGCTTGAAACTTTGTATGATGAATCTTACATATATGCCATACAATACATGCACAGGACAAGTCTAGTGGGTTCTCGGAATGGCCGGCTCGTATCACACAGTTTGGGACAACAATTGCATCAAATTTGGCACGTAGATCGCTCATTTTGGATCGTTGTGAAATGCACAAGGCACCTGGACACATGAGATTTTGCACGGGTACCAATATGGTATATAGCTAGACTACGAGCTCAAATTTGGACACTCTGGCTATGACTGGAACGTCGTAAAGCTCTAAGATCTCGAAATTCAACCAAATTGAGGCTACCTTGGATCTTCGCACGTGTTGTAGATAGGAACCATCCCAAATTCCGGGGAATTTGAGCCCATAGTCCATACATCAGAGCATAACGATGGTCTGAAGCCCAAAATCCCGGGAAACGGTCAAATATTGGGTGAGAAATTATTGTTTGTCCGAGTTGTAGGTGTGTCCGGATCGGTGGGGGGAGATAGTAGCTTGGGTTTCGGCATGTTGCCACATTTGGACTCCGCCAGACTACTGCCATCGGATGGCGTTTTCCGCGAACGATCAGACGCGGCCGGACTCGGAACTGAGGCGCCGACCTCGGCAAACGTGCCGGCTAAGCTATGGAGGGAATGAAGTAGTGCAGTTCAAGTAACTCCAACAGCGCGTACATCCTGTCGTCTAATGAATTCAATTGACTATCAGCCGACATGGAACAAGCTGTCTTCGATGGATTAGGATTGGTTCAACGGACAGCTAGAGCACACTGGGCGCCAGAAAGAAGCGTTCTATCCCTGATATAGCTGTGAACCAGCGATGTTCTCGGGGCGCAGCGGACAGATGCTACGTCATCCTGGAAAGCAAGATTGGATTTTGGCCCGGTCACAGAGTATCTCATTCCAGATGCCCGGTGGTATATATACCAGGAGAATAACGGGGAATCTTCGCCCGACCCCCGAGTTCTGCTCAGTATGAAAGGCTTTATATCCTCAATTTTCGCGGCGTTCGCCTTTGTTGCCTTAGGATTCTCATTCGAAGAGTCGGCAACACCCAATCTCCGAACTGAAGTGCGTGCTGTACCGACGTTTCACAAATTATCATCGAAACAAAACCACACTCAGACATGTGGAGATATCTCGGAACTGGCCCCATTTTATCAGGTCTACATACCATCGATAACTGCCCACATATACACCATCTACGATTTCAATATCACCTCATTCATTGTCGGCAATCCCGGGACTACCTTCCTTGGCGTCGCAGCCTTTATCTTTGCAAACCCCGAACCCTCGACGGTGCCGTTCTTTTGCCTCAGGAGCGCCACCTCCACCGCTTACTTCTACACTACCAACCAAACGGAACGCGATGAGGCGCGCGCGAGTGGGTTCACAGATTTTATGACGGCGGGGGTACATCTATCCGACGCAGGTCTGCGGAACTGTCCCGCTTTACCGGTTGCATTTCGTTGCTGCAAATGCAGACTATATGTATACCACCTCCGCGGCTGAAAGAGACAATGCGGTTTTAAACCTGCGATTTATCTACGAGGGAGTCGCCGGGTATGTGTTTGACCTTCTGTCTTGTGAGTGTTTTGGTTCATCCTCAGTCCCGAGTTTCTTGACTGACGTTGTCGGTCTAGGTGGCACCGCAAGCTGAGGTTTAAGGGTCGGAGGTGTTTCGTACGCGTTTGCCGGCAAGGTCGAAATGTTTAGGCGATGTTTTCGTTACCACCTTCCCTTCAAATGATTTTGGACTACAGTTTGTAGTATGTACATGTTTGCGAGGTCTTGAGCCAATTAACTTGAATGGAGAGAAATCGACCCCATTATGCCTCTGACATTTTGAATATGGGCAGCCAGAGAAGAGCATGATTGAACCATAGTGAATTAAGACAGCTGTAAATATAAACGTCAAGTACATACGAAAGCAGGCCATCTGGTGTAGCTGCGATTAGATTCGATTGAGTGGCGAGGGCCAAGACCCAACTGAGACACAGATGTGCAAGACTTGACGATCTACCGATTAAGTAGTTCCTCCGAGGGTGAAGACGGGCGGAGCCAGGATGGCTGGGGTGCGGAAGTTGACGCTGACGGGATTTCTTGGCAGCTGATTGTCTGGCTGCGAACCTTGCGGGGAGGCAAGCTGCACACTGGATCGCACCACCGGACGGACCTCCTTGTTGGTGAGGTGCCTGTGCCACAACAGGTTGTTCCGCAAGCTCTGGGACATCTCATTTCGGATCATCTGTTGACGCGTTGTGCGAGGTGATGACGGGTGCGCCGGCAGGACATCGACTACGGGGGTGGTGACAGAAAGCGGGTTCAGTGCACCGTCATCCCGGTTTGAAAATGGGTTGCCCGTGTGATCGCGCCCCAATGTGCTCCCGACATCGCCCGGGCTCGTCCGTGGACCCGAATTCAGCAACATGCTCAAAGCGCCGACCCGTGCGCTGGCTACCGCTGTAGCATCATGGTACGCGCTCGCTGGCAGCTTGTTGAACAATTCTTGTTGCGCTGCGAGGGCCTCAGACACCTGAGCGAGCAGAAGGTCGGTCGCAAGGGAGGAGGGATTATGCACAGGTATCGCATTTGTCACGGCAGATTCCAAAGTGGTTCCAAGATGATCAGTTCTAGAGAAAAGGAGGGCCGAGCGGGGCTGTTCTGTGAGATGGGCGACGAGACTGCCTGCAAGCGGATCATCGATCCATACGGAGGATTCGTGGTTGTCCATCTCAGCTCTGGCACCGATCGAGGTGGGCAGGGGAGGAGATCGTTCTGGACCATCGGTGAGAGGGGTGCGTGCAAGAGGATCGTGAGATGCGGGAGGTTCGTCTTCCCGATTGGTTTCCAGTTCCGCAGGATGCGTATCAACCTCAACCTCGGGGATTATTGGACTCGGAGTGCGCGGGGGAGGGGCAACCTGAGCGGCTTCAGAGTCAGTGGCATCAACCGGTGAGCAGGGAGTGCCCGGATCCTGAGACGATGGGGATACAACATCTCTGAGCTCGGGGTTGTCGGCCGAAAAGGGAATATTATCGCTCCTTCCCGACAGGACGCGCCAGAAGCGTCTTAAGCGCGTCATCCGTGGTCGGATAGACGGACCAGCAGAGGCGACATTAACGCTAAAGCTAACGTGAGCCTTTCCGTTCTTAACTCGACAAATAGACGCACGGAAGAACCAGCGTGTCTATGCCATCGGAACTAGTAATTTCATCTCTTCGGTCCTTGATCGAGCCCACGACCTAGGAAGAAGGTACTCCGCTCTCGGACTGAAAACGAAATCAAACCGATGTAGAACGAACGAGAAAATTGTTACTCACTGTCTGAGCAGCCGGGCGATCTCTGAAATCCCTGGATACCAGTATTGAAGACTAAGATTTTGAGCAGGGAGGTCGGGCGTCTTCAAACTCTGAACGCCGAGGAGGATCGATTCGCAGAGAATATCGACACCCTCCGTATCCGAAGTCACTTCAGACCCATCGTCGATCTCGAGGGAGTCTACGCCCAAATCCTTCAAAATAGTCGAAGTTCCGAGGAGAATCTTCCTCACGATTGCTTCGAACATAGACCCAGTTTTCCCCCAGAAAGAAGGATACTCGAGTAATCCGCCGAGATATCTAATTGAAATCAGCCGCGAAAAATCAGACATTCCTCTGTCCCACAAAGTAAGGCGGGCGGTCTCGAAAGTGGATCAAAACTCACTCACAGTCGGACGCCACGAGCAATCGCTCGACGACACTCAGGCCCTCGGGAGCGGATTCTACATTCAGCACATCTCGCGAGCTTCCCTTCATGAGTGGAGCAATATCCTTATTGACGAGACACGCGGCGGCAAACTGTAGGAAGAACACAAGGTCTTCCATTCCACTAACGTCATCCTGACGCTTCCAGAGTTCGGAAATGGCATTGGCCGAGAGTATTTCGATGTCCTGAAAATATTTACAGGCAAGGAAGATATGTCGGAGGCCGGGGAACCTCGTCGTTAGAGTCACGATGCCCTTGAATGCTTCGATCTGGGTCCTATACGACTCGGAGCTTGGGGGAGGGTTCTTTAAGCGTGGATACAGGGCGAGTGTTAGAAGAACTCACGGGAAAGCATATCCTATCAACTTCGAGCAGTCCTTCTTCAGCTTGGGAGCTACATCATTTCTGAGCTCCTGGATCCTGGACTCGCGCTGCGACCCATCACCGATAAAGTCTTGAATTCACTGCACGACGGCGATAGGCCCAAATCCCAAGCGATGGCTCGTTGCGTTGGCATGCCTTTCAGCAAAGATACCGAGCGACTGGTACGTCCTCATTCAGAATTCGCCCTGGAGCTGCCACAGGGAGCTGCGCGCGAAGGGCTAGGGGGTGGCCAGAGGTCCAGTGCAGGGGAAGATTGGCTGCCGTGACTCTTGAAACTTCCATAACGCTTGAATACAAGTACGTGGTGGTTCGTGGACAACGCAGATATGCCCAAGATATGAATCAGTGCCTAGGGCTGCCGCCCGTTACCGTAACGGCAACGGCCGTCGATTTGGCGGCCGTTTTTCTGGTTTCCCACAGCTCCAACGGGACGGGACGGGTGACGGGACGGCCGTTACGGCCGTAACGACGGGTGGTTGATTCATTTCACTATTTCACCTCAATTTCATCGATACACCGGCGAATTTCGACTCGGATTCCCCTTATCTTATGGTTTACCACCCATTTCAGCATCCCTTCGTCGTTTGCCGGGAAACAACCACGTCAAACTTGTAGTTGAACCTCGGCAATCAGCCTCGGAGTTTGCCGGGCAACCAAAGAAATCTACTGCCTGTTTATAACCAACAGCACTTCAATGCAAACAAGAGAGGCATCCGATGGGGTATCCTGGTAGATATACACATCTGTGCACTGAAAAAATGCTAAAATGGGTGTTTTCAAAGTACCTTTGCAAGACCCGTTTCAACGGCCGTCACGGCCGTCGTTCAACGGGCCGTTGGAAGGTAGGAAAAATTTGCCAACGGGACGGGCACGGCACCCGTTCGACGGCTGCCGTTGAGCCGTTGCGACGGTCACGGGCGGCAGCCCTATCAGTGCCTCGTGGTTCGGTAAGCCATGCCACCTGGAGGTCTGATGACTCGAACGGAGAAAAGATGTCCTTGAAGAGCGAGGTCGCAAGCCCAGGAATCGCAAGGTCCATCTCGACGAGAAATCTTAGAATCAGTCAAAAAATCAGCCTGTTCAAGCCTTGGCGGTGGTCAAATAGAGTTTGGCCATTTTGATCCGTTCGAGTCGGACCATGACATCACTGTCACACAACTTGAAGCTCGCTCTTGTCTACAACGCTATCTGGGATCGCGGGCCTCTGATCAGAAGGGCAAACATGGATCACCGAGAACTCCTCTCAAACCGTGACGTAGTACGAGGTGCTTGCAGCCTACACCGTGAAAACAACCGGTGACTGGATTCTTCTCTACCCAGGGCTGGTGCCATTGCCTTGCTGACAGGCTGTCGACAATGACGAATCGAAGTCCAAAGTCAGTCCACTGCTGAGATCCACCGGACTGCGGACAGCGGCAGCTGCATCCAATTTGAGGCTCAAGCTATCCCATTTTCGATTCAAAAAAGGCATGTCCAGCCGGATCTACCACTCGGCGCTGACGTGACGGTTTTATCAATGCGGGATTCCGACGAGTAACCTCTACAATGCGCTCGGCTACGCGGTGACTCGATATGCATCCAAGTATCACCTCGCAAAGACACTCGACGTCCGGTCCGCTTCCCCGGTATTAGAATCTTGCTGAAAGCCTGAATCGCGTCCTGAACGAATATCGGACTATTTTGCACGCAAGAGGCTTCTGGTCCAGCTCCAAAATGTCTTGTCGCCTTGTCACCGCATTCTTCCCGGTGGTGACACTGGCAGTTTGGCAGCTTTCTCTCTTTGTTCGGGTCTGTTCCAGGTCAAGAACCTCATTCGCGCTGCTCAAGAACCGTGCTGAGAAATTCTTCCACACCCACCCCTCGCGCTCTTTGTGTATCAAAATCAAGAATGGTTCTCATATCTGCAAAGTCTTACGTCTTTGATCCTCGCCCGAACTTCCCCCTCCTCCTAACGGCAAAACGCTACTAGAGTCCTACATCGCCGCATCTGAATGATCCCGACGCCTTTACTCTGATCTTCGCTCACGCTAGCGGATTCTACAAAGAGCACTTCGAACCAACTATCGAGGGCCTCTGCGTCCTTCTCCGGGAAAGCCAACCTGGTGTCCCCAAAATCCACGAGGCCGGGTCGATCGACTGCCCGAATCATGGCGATGCTGCAGTTCTCAATGAAGAAATGTTGTGCTGGGATTACGAACCGATATGTGGGCATCCTATCCTTGGTTCATGCGGACGCACGTCGCTGATGCGAGCTACTTGTAGTTGGCTGCGCGCGCGGCATTCATGCATTTTTCACTGGCTTGGGCAGCGGTGTCGACATCGATTTCAGCACTCGTTGTCGACGTCGATTTCAGCACTCGCCGGCTCGTGCTCTTCGGCCATTCGTTTTCTACCGTGGCTCAGTCAGTGCTGCTTCCAAGTGGCCTAGCCATTCCTGCTGATCAAGTATCGCTCGCTTCTTCAAGGGTCTTGGCGCTTACTTTTGAACCGCAACTCAAGCCGGAAGCGCTCATCCTGCTGGAGATGTCACGCGTCGCACCAGATAATGTCGAGGCGATTTGGGAATATTTTCTGCGCAGCTGCTTGACGCGGCACCACGTCTGGCTCTCCGCCGAAGAGGCATATGCGATGCTCAAATCGCGCCCGACGTGGGCCACATGGGACGAGAGCGTTCTGCGGATATAGGTGGTTCGTCCAGTCTTTACTTTACGTCTTTGCATAAATTCAAACCAAATAATTCCAGAAACATGGTCTGCGATCCCTCCCCACCATGGAGTACCCAAACAAAGAGGGAGTGACGCTGAAGTGCACGCGGTAGCAAGAAGCTGTAAGCTAAATCTGCTAGCTACTCGGTCGAGAGTAATGTCACGTTTTCCGCTCCCACCAGGCGGTCTATCGCGATCCGCTGGGGAACGCAGCGGGCTACCGCATACTGTCTTTCTTCGTTAAACGCGTCCCAACGCGCCTAATCTACGGCGCGAACGAGGACCATATATAGTTCCCAATCCCGGGCGGTAAAGGATAGATTCATGAAGAACAGCTTTGGAGGCGCCCAGAATCTGGCGTCGCTGACGTGGATCGCTGGGGCAGGCCATTGTATGGTCAGTAAGCCCCCCAACCCTCTCCTTTCCTCGCCTTCCGTACCCTGAGGTGGTGAATAAATTTCGGACAGGCGACGCAGACACACCCGGGAGCCTGTGCGAAGGCAATCTTCGACATTCTGTGCACATACAGCAGTACTTCGCACGCGAGACTGTAGTTATGCCTGATCGTTCAGATCGGCGACTGCCGCATCTACCTCCAAGAAGGCTTCTATTCCGTATAATACACACATCGATGTTCCTTCTTACCGTTGAAGACTTTGGACTTTGGGAGTCTCCCTCCTTCCACGTCGCCGGTGATTGCTCGAATGTCTGCAGTGCTCTTCCATCCGAGTCTTCGACCTTGCACGGCCATTGTTGAATGTACTCGTTCCCAGAATGCTATGTCATCTGCGACTGAGTATCAAGAATCATGATACACTCCCGCGTGTGAAGATGCGCTGCCACCGGTGCGAAAATCACTGCAAATAAATGGGATGTCATTGTTTACGACTCCTATGAGCCTCCCGTTTTTCCGTTGGAACCTGACTGGTCTAGACTTGCAGCGCACTTTGCAGACAGGAATCGATAAGCCCCGTGGTGTGCATCGAAGCCAAAAGGTCCGCACAGCAAAGGCGCTTGCAAGACGGGACAGCATCTTCATCTTCTGATCCAATCTGTCAATGTCCGGAAAGAAATGAGGATAGCCAGTGCCACACACACACGAATACTTAGACGCTCAATTTTCAGGCAACGGCCGATGTCGCGGTACCGCTGTCTCTTTCTCCAAGTACCACGATGGTCGTTCCTTTCTTCAGCGCCGGCGCCGCCCTCGTTTTTCCCTTCATGGCTGCACAGGCATTTGCGGCCTCAACGAATATCACTGTCGACGACACGAACAGCACGGTCTGGACGTTTGTTGGGAAATGGTCGGCGGTAACGCCTTCGACGCCGTGCCCGGGCTGCTTCGCGCAACCCGATCCCAAGCAGGTTTTTAACCAGAGCTGGCACGACGGCAGCATCGTTTCTGGTTCGGTCACCTTTCAAGGTTCGCAGCCGAAGTTCGTGAATATTCATGTACATTTGCTAACTCATCCCAGGCTCCGCCATTTACATATACGGAATCGATATGACGGCCACCTCTGGAACGAACATCTCGTTCAGCATGAATAATCCATCGACTGCGGGTTTCCACTACTTTGGAGGGACCGGGACCACGTACAATGTGTCATTCTTCTCGGCCACAAATCTGGATTCGAGCGTGGCGCACACGGTGTCGTTCATCGGCCAGACCAGCCTAACTGGAGCAGGGGCCATGTTGTTTGATTATGCTGTAATAACTGTCGATCAGCCAGACGGCACTTCGTCGGGTGCATCCAGTACTCCACCGGTATCGTGGGTTCCATATTATCTCGCTCATCAAGCACGATTTCTGATACCTTCACAGAACTTCCAGGTTGGAAATCCTTTGTATATCAATTTAATTCTCACCAACTCCATTAACAGCACGTCGCCATCGCCATCTTTGACCTCACTCCCACCCCCAAAGCCCAAGTCCAAAACGGGCCCAATCGTGGGTGGTGTAGTGGCTGCCGTCGCTCTGTTGGCCATCCTCGGCGCAGTCTTTCTGTTCCTGCGGCGTCGCCGCCGCCGAGCAGAATTTCTTGGACAACCTAAGATCGACATCGATCCGGTGAATCCTTACGCTGAGGCTCTTCAGGGAAGGTTCCCTCCGAACGACTTTACCGTCGAACCGTACCAACCCGTGCATGTGATTGAGCCCCGCGCGACATCTTTTATCGGAGCTGCCGTGTCTTCCCACACACCCGCGTCGTCCTCGCCTCCACCACCAACGTCAACCACGTCTACCTCACGTTCAGAATTCAAGACAGGTTAGTTGTTGGCCATGGTTTACCGCCGGTGGTGTTAGCTTGGGATCCGGACACCGCACGTGCTCGAGAGCTGGACATGGAGGAGCGTCTGCGCCGGCTTGAATCCCTCGCTCGGCCGCCCCAGTACAACAGTTAAAAGTAAATACCTCCGATTTTCTTCAGTTTTACTACTACTGTGATACCTGGGTGCGTGAATTCATCCTGCGACATCTGTAGAATATCATAACTCATATATCAGTGAAGTGTAGCTCCCATCACAAGCAGCGAGTTTCTCATATTTTTATGGTCGGAATTCTTCTGGTGTTTTGAACCACGGATCAAGCCGGCAACTCAATCGGCATCATGCTCCCAGTCACGGCTTCTATTGCATGTTCAATTTATCTTTTGTCTTAGACTCGGAGTCTCCATTGTTACCTATAACAAGGGCTTCTTTGCCACCAGCTGAATTATCAGACCTTCTTGGCAAGTTCCCTTCTTGGCGGCAAGTTGCCTTCTTGGTTGCGACTTTGCCGATCACGTCGCGTCATCTGAACTGTGGGACACTCAAGGGACACCAGAGAACAACTACAGACAGTTGAAGCTCGTACCTCGCTTGTTTGCAGGACCACTCCTGGCATTGAGTTGGGCGCTGGCATTTCAAAGAAGACAACTTGTGAGCCTGGGGCAAATATGCACTGTCTTTTTCGCTACAACCTAACATTATCACATTATTCGGTATTCATTAAGTTACACGAGGAAGGATCTCAAAATTTTCTCTGGCTCCTGCTTAATCCCAGGCAGTGTCTTTTGCCATCCAATTAAAGTTCTTCACTGTGTCCATTGATGCTATCAAGCCTTTCATCAATACATTTGACCTGTTTTGTCTGCAAAGATCGCTCAAAATAGTGGTCTGGCTGTTTTCCACAGCTGTACGGCCTTTACTATATCATGCTGTGCTTTGGAGATATCACCCAGTCTGAGCATGCATTCAGCCCGGCATTGATGGATATCCATGGCCATGAATCCTTCAAGTGCCACAGTGAGCAGACTGGTTGCTGTATTCTCATCACTCTGATTGAGAAAAGCATCTGCCAAAAAGTACAGAGCTCTATTTATCCCTGCTCTCACTTTGAACTTGGTAGAATGTGCCAGGAACACTGTTGCGGATGTACAAAGTGAAATGTCCTGGCAGTTAATCACACAGAGTGTTTCCAGGCAGTAGCCTAGAACAGGCCTGTCTTTTCCCCAAAGAGATCGAGATAGCTTTTGGAGTACCATTCGGGCTGGTAATGTGTGCTCTCGTGTGGCATCACGGGCATCAAGAGCTGCCTGCAAGATAATGCACAATTCTTGGGGTCTGACATCCCCCATAAAATTGGATTTTGCTGCGTCAATCTTCCGTTGGACATCATCATGTGATGCCCCTGTAGACACCTCAATTTCCGCAATCCAGAGTAAACACCAAGCATAAACATATGCATCTTGCTCCACAGAGACCTCTTGAAGAATTTGACTATAGATCTTATGAGCCTCAACATATTCTGTTTTATATCTGTGAACCTCAGCTTGAGTGGTCAGGGTGGCATAGTACATCCGTCCCCCAGACATGTCACAAAGAGCAAGGAGCTCTCTGGCTCTGTTACAATGCAACAGACTTTTATCAAAGTTTCCAAGGGGCATCCAACAAACGGCTTCCATCCGCAATGCACTTGCTTCTTTGTACAGATCTGCAGACATTCTAGCAAGTTCCCGAGTCCTGAAAAGTAGTGACTGTGCTCCTAAGCTATCACCCAAAATCCATTTAACCCACACCAAGTTGTACAGGGCATCAAATTGTTGTTCAATGTTTCCGACCGGAATTGCGAGAGAGAGAGCAGCCTGAAAAGACTCTGAAGCCATGGGAAAATCCTGGGCACAACGCAAATAATAATAGCCCACAGCGATGTGAAATTGACCTAGAAAGCTGTGAGTACAAATTGGCTGCCGATAAATTGCATCCTACATTTGAGATCTGTATCATCGAAGTGATCTAGACATCTTAAACCCCAAGCAGTGAGTGTTTGTGGATCTGAGATCTGATGTTTGGACCAAGAATTAAACACCTCAGTGATAAAATAGACCTCCAGTCGGTGGTCACGGGGCTTGGGAAGTATATTCTGGATCCTGTTGAACAGAGAACTGATGCCCCGGCTAGTATGGCGGCAAAAAGAATTCAAGTATCCGGCACAGTAAATGCTGTTCTTTATATCTGGATGATCTTGTTGGAGCCCATTAGAAATAATATTTTGGATGTTGGATAGATTTGATGATATTCGATCAGCCATCCCTTTTGATTGATACTGATTCCCAAAATATTTTGTATGAGTCTGAAGTAGCTTCTGAAAATGTTCCAGTAGAGGTCGGACTAGATGGTCTCCAGGAGGTCTGATTTTCCGCATATATTCTCTGATCGGCACCAGGGATTTTAAATGTTTATGTTCGTCCAGGTAAGCCAAACTGGTGCGCAACAGAGCTGTTTTACAATTTGAAATGTCCGCAATTGGAGGTTTACTTTGCTCAAGCTCAATAGCTGAAAGTCCGTCTGGAAGAATCGACAACAGACTGAGAAGGTCTTGTGATTGAGGCAAAGATGTGATCCTGGGACTTGATAGAGACAGGGAAATGGATAGGGCCAAGTTGGAGGTCTTGTGGAAACCGCTAGAAACAACAGATGTTGTCTCATGTTCCCAAGAAGATATTACATAAGAGCAGCCTCCGAAGCAACCAAATGGGCAAGAAGAGTTATTGCAAGTGGCATGTTGTCTGTGAAGGAAAGGATCCGGTCAATTTGCTCTGGTTTATGCGTCATATCTGCGATGTCCACAAAGGTCTGTCTGGAAGCTTCCTGGCTCAAGGGTTCCAGAGGTGGTAAAAATGGCCGAGTCCACCTCACTTTCATTGGCCGTTCTGCCCCACGCATAGTGATCTGAGTGTTCGTGAGTTTTAAAAACAAAACAGATACCCAGATTATTCACCAGCAATCCAAGATGATCCAGCTCTGATAAGACAGACAAAAACTCTTCTATCTTCCAGCGAGACTCAGTTGGCTCCCATGATGTCTCAAGATTATCCAAAACCAAAAGACATGTGGGGCCACCAGACAAGTGGTGGATGACTTGTTGAGTCTGATCTTCGTTTGGTTTGAGTCCCAAATGAGCTGCCAGCAAACCGGCAAGCTCTATGTTGTTTGTTACAGAGTCACAAGCAACAAATAGCAACTGTTCAAACTGAGAAGCAATGTGGCTGTGATGTACCACAGCTTTTGCAAGGCTGGACTTGCCCATCCCACCTGCTCCCAAGATTGCTACCCTGGCGATTCCGCTAGTGAACAGGTGAACAATTGCTGCAAGTTCCAGCTCCCTCCCATGAAAGATCTTTGGCTTTGGGGGTAGTATGAGGATTGACTCGGAACTTGGAAATCAAATTATGAGCATGAGAAGTGTAAAACCTAGTAAAAGCTTTTTACCTAATGTCTGTCTTAGAGCTGAACATCTGCCTCCAAGTTATTCTTTAGTCCTGTAGAAATGGTGGAACATCCATACCGAGGAGGCCTTGTCTGAGATGGAGAGCGCTTCCATCATATCAAGTACTTCCTGGTGAAGTTCCTCCGCATGTTTTTCTATATCTCGGACATCAGAGAAAACATTGGTAGCTGTAGCCTGAGTATTGTGCTCAAATGAAAGGGTTCTAATTTCATGAGCAACTTACCCGAAAGAATTCGAGTCCTTCCCGCAATCCGGTCTTGGAATCTTTGAGAAGTGTGTTTATTTCACCCTGTCGAAAAATATTTTTTATCCTGCTTCCATTCTGTTGGGTTTCGATGAACATATGAATTTTTTTGAGGGTTCTAGATACCCGATTTAGCAACAACAGCGGGCAAGTTTCTTCAACACGTACTCTGTAAATCTTCCGAGCTGATTCAACACACTAGGCGATAATTCCTCAGCAATATCTGAGTTGATGTGCACCATGATAATGGTGTTGAGCAAACCATGAAGTTGCTCCAGCAACTGAACACAGTCATTCTTGTTTTGTTTGACAGTCTAACAGGACAAGTCAGTGGAATTCATGGTAATTACAGAGTTGTATGCCTGCCTCGGCATAGATGGCAATTGACCGACTTGTGTGGCAAATGGTGTTCAAAAACGGTGCTTTGAAGCAAGTGCACAATATTTCCAGTGTGTTCGCAGCGGCAGATAAGCTCGTTGCAATAGTGCTTAAACGGACAAGGATCAGAGTCGGTTGCGGAAGCATTTTACGTGCGAGGAAGTGGGCCTTGAAGGCCGCCAGTATTTATAACGACCTTGAGAATGTCGGCTCTTGTTTTGTCCTCCGATGATTCTCATGGGGATGTAACCATCTACAGGAATGGGACTATTCTTAAGCCCTCATCCCCTATCTCCGATGAACTTCGGAAAGGACTCGAGATTCGAGACCTTACGACTGCGGACAGCAGTTGGGTATCATGATGTCGGAAGGTCCGTTCCGTACTAGTCGGCGGCTGATCACCGAACGTTGCGGACACCACCGCAACGGATTGAAGTACAGGGTGATTCTTATGTTGCCTTTGCTTACAGCTAATTGCAATATTCTGGGCCGTTTCGTTCTCGTCAATTGTGGAGCTGTGGCAGTGTGTGAAAGTTGGCTATTGCGGGCGGCAGCAAACAGCAGCTTACGAGCTGATGCGCTGTCAGGCTTTATGACGTTGTACTGACGTTCTCAACGCAACCGGGATTCCCCGGCTCCAACTGTGCCCTGAAATGGCGTTAGCTGTAACACCGAAAATCACGGAACGCCGCTCACTCCGATCCCTTTTGTTCGGAATTTTGGTAAAAATATATCAATTCCAGCTAACCGCAAAACCCTAGAGCCCTTTCGAAAATTTCTTCCGAGCCCCACCTGCCAATCAATTGCCTTTTACAGTAGTCCAGCTCCACTTCCCAGCGCAGACTGAGGCCAAGCAACGCCAAGTGGAGCCTGTGAAGAATTTTGGAAAAGGCTCTAGGGTTTTACAGTTAGCTGGAAAGAACAAGTGATATTGCTCAGAGAGACCCTTGTCAGACCGGAAAACTCAAGCTGGAGTGCGCCTCAAACCCGATGTGGTGGATACATACTGTCTCGATATGTAGGGGAGCAACCGACCGAAGACCGTGACATACCCGTTGCCTCTTTTTCAGGTAACGGAGGCCACCGTGAGCGTGACCGTTGCCTCAGAAGGCAACGAGATAATTTTTCTTCCTGCCGAAACAGACCAAATACGGGATCTTTAGCACTTATCTAGTGCTTCTCAAAGAGAAATACTGGTTTCGTGACTTTCTTGACCTATTCCCAGGGCCAGGAATTTTTTCGCCAATGTCACGATTTTTTCGAAGCAACCGAGCTCACCGTTACTGTGACAAAGGCAATGCAACGGACGGTCCGTTACCATGACCACTGCTCCCCTACACATAGAGACAGTATACACACCCAAATGAAACCCATGTGGAATCCAGGTACTGGACAATTTCGTTCAAATCGGCAGTCACGCGTCACGCACCCTGTCGATCACGAACTTTGGTTGAGGTCACGCGTCACTCGGGCCTCTGTCGAACCTCCAAGTGGTCACACAGGCCCCAAATTGCCTAAAAAAAAAAAAGGCAAAAAAGACAAAAATACCAGTTCAAATGCCAAAATTTTTGAGGTGTCACGCAAAAATTTGGCGGCTGCCGAAATGTCGAATAGGTAAAATGGGTCACGCGTCACACCCCATGTCGATTTGAATGAAATTGTCCAGTATTCTTGATCTGTGATTCACACAGAATTCGCAGTTGGAATTGACCTGCCGGTAAGCTGGACTCCATAGTTTCCGTTAAATGGATTTCAGCTGTATCCAGCCCAACCTGGTTCTAGCTGGAGGCCGGGGGTAGGTTCCAGCCAACTTGTTACCTACAACACAATCGTTTGCGCAGCTGGTTGTGATAAATGCGAAGATGTATGTCACAGCTGATCCCCACTTTGAAGCACAGCTGGCATGATTGACAAAGTACAGCTGTCGATAGAGCCGACTGTCTGGTGGAAGATTGGTCAATACAGATCTTACTTTTTGTATGCAATGCACATATATAATGGGTTTGAGTACACATATTCATTCACATCCGAGAGTGGTGGAAAAATAAGACTCGGCAGTACAATTATATCAATGACTACCCTCAGTGCCCAGTGACTCGCCTTCCGTCTCCTGGCCCACAGGAAGATCTTGCCCACCGCTGCGCACTTCCAGCATGTTGTTGATATCAGCCTGGAACGAGATCCCGGTGTCGTCAGTTGCAATGGCAGCATTGGGGATTTCCTCGGATGGATTGGAACCATGCTGCTTGTGATCCTTCTCGAGGACACTGTTGAAGGCCCTGAGAATATCGAGATCAATAGGGATCGAGACAAGACTAAAGGGGAATTGAGTACCTTGCGACGTGCTTCGCCATCTCAACAGCATCTGTGGTGTCCTTCCTCGCGGTCTCCCGAATATCCCGCAAGTCGAGATCAACGAGCTCCCAATAGTTGAGGGTCTTGGTTTTCTTGACGTTGACGGTGTTCAAGACCTTCTTGACATGCCATTTGCACTTGTAACATAACAATTAATAAATATACGAACGAAGAATGGAAAAAGGAACGACTCACCATCACGGCAATACGACTACACAAGGCAGGTGTGATTGGAATCGAAATATTTTTGCCACCGCAAAGCTTGTGAACAATGATTTTCGTGAGCTGGTAGATGGTTGTATAGGTGTCGTCTGGTCGAAGGGCTGGTTTGGCATCGGAATTCTTTTTGCCGGAGGACACAGCAACCTCAACCGATTTAACGATCTGGAATCAGAAAGGAAGTCAGATTCGGTGCCACCGAGAGAATGATTAGTGAGATGCACCTCTTTCTTCATAATCGAACACGACTGGGTGAAAACATCGGCAATAAATTTGGTGACAGTGTCCATGGAGGACTTATCGTGCTCCATCCCGATGAAACGCTGACTATGGGGCAAGCGGTGAAATAACCACAACACAAACCTTGTAAATGAATACGCGGTTCGATAATGCAACTACAACAACTCAAACACTATAGTCCTCGTGCAAGTTCGGGGTTCCAATCCAGTATAGATTGTGGCAATTTGAACTTTAGTTCTCTTTGATAAGCAAGACTTTACAGGTCTACAAGTCGTATAGATAAAACTTGCTCGAATCCGTTCTAGGCGCAATCGCGATAGACAGACGAGATTTTATGTTCAACGGTTTTGTATGATGTGGGTCTAGGTTTGGAGATGATACTCCGATGTGTAAAGCAAGTGATTCTTATGAATCCCGATTCCAAATAGTATCCGCGATTGCTAATCCTTGCGAGATTACAACCAATTGTCAAGTCTGATCCGTTTCCTTATATTCCACGCGTCCGTTCCGTTAATCCAATATGTCCACGCATCGTTTATAAAGATCCAAATCCAACACAGATAATATTCAAACAGGGAAAACAAACGAAACTTGGTATAGCTTCTGGGTGTCTCCGAATGAATGACTACTCTACCGGTTAAGCGTGAAGTCTAGTAACTTCGCGTCCAACAGGTGGGGTGAGATTCACTGGTGTTCCTCCCATAACCATCCACTTAAATACGTTACAGGATTCTAAATATAAACGAGACAGATACAAACGTGCAATAGGGTTCAGGGTATATGACTAGTGGTATGGCCGCTTAGCCGATGAACTCCTGTCAAATATCAAGCGATTAGTAAAATTGAGAGAGATTTATAAGAAACATCAACGAGCCGAGCTTAGCGATGAGTCAAGATCTACATCGCTTAGAACGATCGTGATGGAATATTGATGATATGCCAACTTTTAGCCGACCTCCTTGTCAGCACTTCGCTACCCTCCTTGGTAACCGCAAGCTCAAATGGTTCCGCTTTGAACCGCTTAAGTGATTTGTCTGAAAATCGTGATAGCCGCCGCTTCCTAGTACCCGAGTACAGTTTCTTAGTCAATTGGTAAATCGACCAAGTCCAGTCCTCTCTTGGTAGTTCTGGAGACGTCAGATGATGCCCAGCAATGATCCCTCTGGTTCAGAAGGATGTTCCCTCGTAATATGCCCTTAGTCAGGGATGTGCAGTAGCCCCAATCCGTTTCCAGGATGGTAAGGCACTTTCCGTGATTGCTCCATTAGCGACTTCCCACTCCAACCCCTTACCAGGATTGTTGTCCAGCGCCTTTCTAATGGTTCGAGACACATTATATCCCTTTTAGCTAACTGCTCAGGCCAGCATTAGCTCTTGTGAGATGACGTCGTAATGTAGTGAAGTACATTATAGTATGTTGCAACTCGAGCAGATTTGAATAAATGCCCGGGTGCCCCAATACCAGGTCTGTCACCAATAACAAAGTTACCCCAGCGGTGCCGGAACAAGAGAGTCTTCAAACGTGAGGTCAGTGGAATCATGCCACCGTGTATGCCACCAAGAAACTCACCTGAACTTCACTCTTCGTCGAATCCCCCTTGTAGTGAGTGACTTGACTGGAGCAAAGGATCACATTAACCACTCGGGTGAGGTTGGTCTTCAACGCTGCCTTGATCTCAAACTGAGGCTTGGCGGCCTGGAATTTATCGAGACTGTTCTTCGTGGCCTTCATATCGATAAATATCTTGGCCATTTGGACTGCGGGCGGGTCCCTGAGAAAGCTTTCGACCTCAGCCAACTGCTCCGGACGAAGGCGTTTGCGGGTGGCATAGGAAGAAATCATGTGAAGATGATTTCCGTTGGTCTGCAGGACCAGTGCACCGGGGAGCGGTGGGGTCTCTGAGTTGTCGTTGTCAAGCTGAGCGTCGTGTGCAGTACGTTTTCGGTGTGGAGTAGACGTCGGGGTGACAGCAGACATGAGATTCTGGTAGTTGTCTTCGTCATCGTCGTCAAAAGGAGGAGAGTTATTGCGAGGGGGACTGGAGGACGGTGGCAGACTGGAAGCCATGATGAATGTGGAAGACAAGGTTGCTGTGGTGCCGTGATCACAATGCGGTTTAAATATTCTTGAGTTCAAAGCTGCATCAGTGAAGCTTTGAGTTACCGAATTGGGACTCGACCTTAACGATGCCACTGCGGCGTGAAATACCTGAATGTAAGAGAAATTTAGTCCCAAGACCCCGAGCTAAACAGCTGCGACAGGTTACAAACAGGGAGCTGACAGAAAAGTTCGATGCAAGATATGTCCCAGGACTCCCAATTCAAAATGGGCACCATTCCAGAAAGGTCATGCCGACAAGCATCTCAAATCCGGAAAACACAAGCAGGCTCTTGAAACTGCAACAATCTGACAGAGGGCACGGAACGATCTTGAACAGCGGCTTGCGGAACCTCCTAGTGCCGAGCTGAACCCTTTTGCAAATCTTCACTTGCCAGCATTCCAGCCAATTACAGAAAACCGAATCTATTGTGATTCTTGAGCAGTTTGTTGTCCAATCGAAATGACATGAACTTTATAACATGCCCTTCATGTCCCCGCGGCGATGTGAAGAGCCAGTATTTCTGATTTTGAAGGCAGAGGTGAGCGATTTCTGTGAATGTTTTGCTGCTCAATATACTCACAAAAATTCAAGGACATAAAATTTGGCTTCAATGTACACCACAAGTGCTCGTCTGGCACATGTAAAGCATCTGGGAAGAAATCAGTACTTCAAGAGCGAATACAAACCACCCTGGAAACGACCTTCATCGAGCATGATTCTCTCATCACGCAGTTCATCATCAATACCGCTTCCCTTCATAATCCACACCTGCTTCGATGCGTGCTTCCGTCCGACTTGATAAAACCCACACCGGCGTGGGATGACCGGGTGTTGCTGCATCGCAAACAGGCAGAAAGGCTTCGCAGTGGCTGAGAAGTCCGGTGGATGCAGAATGCTGCTGCTGCAGGGGCAAGAAAGGCGATGAAAGCAGCAGCTGGCGGTGGGCGCAAGGCTGCTCCTAAGAGCAAGAAGCCTGTCCAGAAGCAGGCCCTCAAACGAAAGGTTGGAGCAAAGGCCCAGGGAAGCCGCCAGCCCAACCAAATGGAGGAAGACCTACCGGAGTGACAGTGATGAACCCGACTCGGACAGCGAGTCAGAAACAGGAAGCGCCTCTGAGTCCGAAGGTGAAGCTCGAGAGACTAGGCCACTGCCGAGGCATGCAGGTCTCAGAGTGAGGATTGCCAGGAGTTATAAAGAGTGAGTGAGAAACGCGACGTGACAAGGTCTCGTGAGGTGAAAAGGAGTACACATATTGTTCTTTGGTCAAGATTTTACTTGTACTGAATTCTTGGTTATGTTGCACTGTAGTCCGCTGAAATGTTTTAAATTTTGTACCACGAGACGGAAGCAGAGAGATGAAGCCACGCATGGACCATGCTGATGGGCAACTCACAGCCACTCTTGACATGGCAGTGCCAAGATGGTGAAAGTTTGAGCTTCCGTCAAAACAGCCGTTACGGCTGGGACGGGTTGGAACCGTTCATTGTGGTCTCTCATGAATGGTAGAAACGGAAGGGTTGAAGCCCTAATATTGATTCAAGTTCTACTTAGGCACAGTCTGCCTAAAAACGACATATATGTTATGTTTATCACGCCGTACACCATAAAAAAAAATTAGCTGACTGTGGCCAAAAAAAATGGTAGTATTCCATGTCTATGTCCAACGCTATACTACCAAAAGTAGGCGCCTGGATTTCAGATGGTATGTACCCGGCTTCCAGCTGAAGATTCAACCGGGTTTAACGGCTGGAAGACAACTGTACTGCAGGGGATTTCCAGACAGGCAATCTACCTGGCCACGGCTGGAATGTCTACCTGTGTCCGATATGGGGAGCATTTGGGTATGTATGCGGTCCTGGTGGAGCACGGAGGATCGGAGGGACTCCCAAGGGTGTGAAATGTCATATAAGGCTCCAACCTTTTGTTTCCCGTGTATGGATCTGGGCACAATAAAAGGAAAAGGTTAGACAACATTTTAAAACTGTTTAAAACTGTTTATACATGGTAATTTCCAGAGTATTTTAGAACCAGTACGCGTGTTGGTTTCCAGGTGTTGGGTCTCTCCAATATTGGTCCATGTTGTTATGATTTACTGCCTCAATCAGTTTTGGTTCAAAACTACGCATCTTGCAACGCCACACTTTTTGCGTCAATGCAGCGCCATTAATCAATAATAATTTCCATATCTGGAATTGATCCGCCAGTCGAGAGCTGTGCATTCAGTACCTTGGTCAGTAGTTTGAATGACCTCCGGAGTATTTTCCAGGAGAAATCTAGAGAAAGCTTGCAATGCAAGTATCTCTGAAGCATTTTAGAGTCCTGAAAATCCAGAAATCCAGAGGTGTTTTAAACCTTGTAAAAACGGTTTATAAACTGTTTGAGCCCACCGGCACAATAAAAAGAAACGGAAACGGTCAAAACCGTGTAAAACATTTGTACACGAAAAAGGTTGGAGCCTTCAAGCAACCAGGTGCACAGCGGTAGGTGATGCCAAGATCCAGTGTGCCTTTGATGTAAGTATCTCAAGAGGTGGATTAGCGTGTTCCAATGCTCGATGCCTGGATTTGAGCTGAACCGACTGCTGACTCCGACACCGAAGGCCAGGTCGCCACGCATCCCCAGCATCCCATACATCACGCATCCGAGGAGGCCCAGGTAGTCCTTGCTGGCCACAACCTTTCACTCCTTGTTTGTCTTCAGCAACATTTCTTTGGTTAATTTTGTGCCAATGGGGAAGGAAGTAGACACGGGCCTGCAGTCTGCCATGCCGAACCGTTTGAGTATGCTCTCGAAGTATTTTTGTTGGGAAATCCGCACCATTCCCGCCACAAGGTCCTGCTCAATCTCAAATCCCAAGCAGTACGACGCGACTCTGAGGTCCTTCATCTTCAGGCGCACTGACAGCCTCGACTTCATGGAATCCCAGGTAGCTTTGTTGTTGGTGGTGCCCTGTAGGTCATCGACATAGAGTGCGATGACGACGAAGATGTCTCCTCTTCAACAGAGATAAATGCTGTGGTCAGATTGGAGGCACATAAAGCTGAGGGATTTGAATATGGAGTCTATGAGGCGCTACCACTGCCATGAGGCTTGTTTGAGGCCATAGAGGGATTTGTGAAGGCATAAAACCACTTTGTCCCCATGCGCGTTGAGTTTCGGTGGAAGACCTGGTGGCTGAGCCATGTAAATTTCCTCGTCGAGTTCGGCATTGAGGAAAGCAGTGATGACATCCATTTGGTAGATGGTGAGGTGATAGTAGGCAGCAGCAGCGAACATGACCCGAAGGGAGGTGAATTTGACGACAGGGGCAAATGTCTCCCTGTAACCAATCATGCAAAATATGTTTAAAATATGTTCTCCATAGTCAACATCATGCAGAAGATATCCAAGTCATGGAGAAATTATTTTGAATATCTTTTGTATATTGAACTAGCAAACATTCAAAAGGCATTGTAAATAGGTTCTCCATGTTTTTTGGGTGTTTTGCAGGTCAATAATGAGTTATCCTCCCTGTGCAACCCCAGCGCCCCAAACACCGTGTACGCTCGTGTCCCCATCCAGACTGGATAGCGGGGTCAATACTACAACAGGTTTGAGGGCTATTTGACGGCTCCTGTTGTCAGCGGAGCCTCGCTGAGGAGAATGTGTACCGAACCTTGTGAATCGAGCATGAATTGAAGGAGAACGAGGCCAATGTTGATGGTTGACGAGAATTAACAAACCCACGTGTCCGGCTTCCCATGGAGAGCCGACACAACCCCACGGCAATCAGGTCAAACTGGATCAATTTTGGTTTACAGGGGCATCTCAACATGCTATCCAAGCTCCGATCATAGTTCATGGAGAAAACTCAACAGATTCTGTTATAATCCCCAAGTGGCCAGGTGGGTAGTGTGGTCATGTAGGCGATAAAAGATAGTACGTGCATTACAGTAAATTACTTACTGAAGTAATCTGTTGCATAGTGTTCTTGTTCTATACATGCGACATATAATAGGGGAAGTCAAAGATGAGAATCAATGTTGATTCTCACGTCAATTCAGGCATTGATTCTGATCTGAATTGCCGAAGAGAATTGTGCAAGAATTGATCCCAACTTTGACCGACCCTGATTCTACTCCGAAATTTGCATTGATGAACTGTCTGGAATCCGACTATACCTAAACACCGCACATTTTGCACGTTTCAGGAATAGTCAGATTACAGTATAGGCTTATTTCTAAGGACTGGTATATGGTCTCGGTATAGCCAGATGGGTTGTGATCACAGAGTAATGGGTACAAGGGGTAGGGAACTACCCTACGGACTGACAGTGCTCACCTCGAAAACTGTAGAGGAATGTGTAGCCCACAAACCTCTTTAGAGACTATTTCTGGTATTATTCCCACACAATGGAATAGGCTGGACGTACTGATGACAAGGGCATGCGGGAATATTCTTATTTCTGCACCAATAGGCCGTGCGCCTTCCATGCGATAGACTTCAAGGCCCAGGGATATACATTCTGGTGAAGTTCTGGGACTAGCGAAGGTCGGCTAAGGAGATCTGATGGGATTGTTCTTATTCCGAGCAGACGGAGTTGGGGAAATAAGAACCCTTTCTGGGACAAGTCACACTAGGGGTATCCACGAGAAGCTAGAGGCCAGGGGAACATTACCTGATGGTCAGCAATGGCGGGAAAGGACCAGGGACAACGGGAAATAGGATGAACGACTCAGTATCAGTCAGCCAAGAGACTGAGGGTTTCAAATCCCTAGGCTGACCAATGCCACACGAACAGACATCACAATTGTCCTGTACACCAGCCAATGGCAATACGCTCGCAGGAGCCCTTCCGAGGGATAAACGGCTGTGGAGTGGGAGCTCGGGCAATTTTACTAATTTCTATTTCGTTCTTGGACTTGCATATGATTTCAGGGTTTGTATAAGTAGTCAGGACATTATCTCGAGTAGGGTACAGAATCACCCATGTATTAGTAGGCTGAACGCTTGCGATTGGGCTATTTCTGGGGTTGGCTCAGTGTGTATTGTCGTTGGACTTTAACATCGGGAAACCTTAAGTTGGAATGAGGAATAGGGTATCGGAAACATCTTGAACGTGATTGAGGCTATCTAGCATCTGGGAATCGATTTGTGTTTCATCATCAGCTACTGTCATCGTCATCAGCTATCATCATCGGCACTTGGGAAATAAGCTACAGGATCTTTATCGTTTGGAATTGTTTTATCGTCGACCTATCTGAGGTCTCCTGCACGTCGTCAGACAACACCACCACCACCTCTCTCAACACTTGCTGTCTCATAAGCTGTGAAGCTTTTAAAACATCTTATTTCCACCACTCGATTATCGCTCAGGCCAATTCCTGGTGATATCTTGTAGTGAAGGTTCATCTTCCTAAGGGAAACACATACCATCCCTTCAACCTTGTTAGGACCTGTAAAGGGACTATCACTCGTCTGAATCTTGGCTCTTGCACTCGCTGATCGGCCTATTTCCGATCCTAGTCTTATTTCCGTGGGCGTCAACACTTATTTCGGAAAGGCTTGGGTTGTATTTGGGTGATAAGCGGGTTGTTTGGGTTTAGTTCAGAGCACATAGTTCATCGGTTCTCCCTAGCTTTGTCGCCAGTTCTTTCGGGCTCGCTGTCATCGCTGCTGTTGTGACTTCTTGGTGTCCTTCGCTTTTCTCGAGGGTTTTTGGATGCGGGTGGGAGGTTTGGAAGCGATGGGGGCGGGCTTGGCGGCCCGAGTAGAGGAAGACTTGGGGTTGGAGTACTTGGAGGTAGGCTTTGCAGCGGCGGGGCATGGCTTTTCAATAGATTTGGTGTAGAAGTGAAAATTTTGGTTGCAATTTTGAATTTTATATTTTCCATTTACCAAAATATTAAAGAACAAAATTCAGATATCATAAGGCGCATAAGTCACAGATAAGTGAGGTGACGATTCCAGGACCGATTCTAGAATCGATTCTGGTTGAGTTTCGACTCCAGAGTCGAAACATCGATTCTGTGTTGATTCTGGACAACATTGATCTGGTGTCGATTCTTGATCAAAAATTGATGCCGGAATTGATGCCTGAATTGATGTGAGAATCGACGTCGATTCTCATCTTTGACTTCCCCTAATCTAGTCACAATCTATTGCTTATAGTGTTCCCAGTCTAGTATTGTTTTTCTTACAGCGGTCTCTGTAATTTCTTGGCCCACCGAATAAACCGTTGTAGTATCGGGGAATGGATGTTTTTCTCGCCGGGACCACAAAGTGAATTGAATGGATCATTTGGACTTAGACAACACAAAGAGATAGCTTGAACAGGGACAGTTACTTACCATCAAGCTGAATGATCCATCACGAGAATAGTGTTTCGGATATTCAGCGTCGATCTGGCGGAAAATTGAATAAAAGACTTCCAACGACGCGATGAGTGTGTGACGCGGCCAGGAAGCCTGAGTCAGCGCAGATGGTTAACAAAGTAACTTTGGCAAACTAACTTGCCCTGCGCAAAGTAACTTTACTGTACTTGTGCAGGGCAAGTTACTTTGCCAAGTAAAGTACAGTAAAAGTACATGTACCGCATGCCAAAGTAACTTGCAAGTTAGATCAAAGTAAGTTTGTTCATGTTTGCTCTAGCTAACTTGGCATTAACTTGAGGTTCTTAGAAGGTCCTACGAGATACTGTAGAGTTTCGATCAATTCGAATGGGGGTGTGACCTGTGACCGCGACTTTCGAACCTGAGTTTTCGAAAATGGGTTGAGAGACGTGTGACACCTTAAATTTCTTCGAAAATCCACCAGAAATTGGCAGGTTTGCGTCTCAGGCCTTGAGGAAAGGTGCTCCTTCGCCAAGGAGGAGCATAGGAGGCTCTGCCAAGACAAACCAGCCCGAAGGGGACTGGATCAATATTGAATTGATTGATGATATACGCCGATCCTTTTTCTTTGCCATTTCCGTTGCTCTCGCCGCAATGAGTGGTCTTCCTGACTTCCTCAAGATCCCGGATGGGCCAGAAAAGCTCTCACTACCTCCCACCAACCTACCGGTGACCAGCCTCATCAAGTTTCAGCTGCCGCCCCAGCCCAAATGTACTGTCTTTGCTGATCCCAGCGACTATCTCTCCGACCTCCCTCCGACCACCACCGCCTTTAATGTGGCCGAAATAATGGTCCCCGCCGTCTGTCGTGGTCAAGTCCCTTGGCCGCGCAATCCTTCTTGACCCCGAGGTCAAGTCCATCGTGCTCGTGCATTCACCGGCGCACCGAGGAAAAGATGATCACTATCCGCCCTGGCTGGCTACAATCTGGTCGTTATTAGAACGGGTACGAGAGGCCAAAATACTGTGGTGTACCGCGTTGGACCCAGTTCATGAAACACTGCGGAAATCTACGACCAGCACAGCCTTCGCTGGGTACATCAAAACTGCTCTAGAAGCGCTGGATGGCCTTCCTTAGGACAGTAACGTGAAGGGCTTCAGGGCTTCAAGCTCTGTGGACGACCTCGCACTATGGTTTACCACAGACTGGTTAAAAACCGATCATGAAGACCAGATGCTTGAGCTTCTCGCTTCTGACCTCGGTATCAGCGATGGAAACACAAGTTGTGTCGAGCCGACGTACTTTGTGCGTGCGCTCGGTCAAGCCTACTCCGACCCTGAGACCTATCGAACCTCTCGTAAATTCGGCTGGCTTCGGCGGCTCGGGGCGTTTGCGATGAAAGATCGCAATCGCTTAGGCTCAATCGCTAACAACAACGAAAACCACTGGGTTACACTCGGTATCGACTGCGAAAAGAAAGTGGTTGGCTATGGGGATGGATTCCGTGCCAACGCGCCAACGAGCCTGCGCAAACATTTGGACTGGTGGCTCTTTGAGCACCTCGGTGTGAAGTTCAAATGGGCTGACATACCCATGGTGAAGCAAAATGACCCCCATTCGTGCGGAATTCTTGCGTATTTCGGGCTAGCACACTGGTTCGATCCGGAGCGCTTCCTGCTTCCCAAACCTACTGCAGCATCTATGGCGGAGGAGCGAATCAAGATGTTTTTGCGAATAATTAAACGTCATGAGAGAAAGGTGTGTTGTTTTGACTTGAATTTATCGATATAATTCTTACACTCCTAGGCCGGAGACTTTCAGAGCGACGCGCAGGACTACAAGTTCACCTTTGCACACTCGCTGGGACTCGGCGATAGATCTGACGGGGTTGAGAACGACATGGATTGTGAAGAAACAGCAGCAGTAGAAGAGGAAAACTCCCCGTCAGGTTCAGAGTACTCAGAGCATGAAGACGACTCCTCGAGTGCCGAATCAGAAACGGCGCCCCGTGCGATACACCCACTTCATTCCTGGGCTCGCTCCCCACACCCCTCCTCATCTTCATCCATCCCTGGCGGCGCACATCTTTCCGAGGATGAATTCCCCGAATCAAACACGGCGCCCCGTGCGATACACCCACTTCCTTCCCGGGCTCGCTCCCCACACCCCTCCTCATCTTTGTCCATCCCTGGCAGCGTGCATCTATCCGAGGATGAATTCCCGCTCACTATCCCTTGCGGTGACAGTGTACGGCCGACGACACCAACTCCACCTAAGTGGACTCATTCAGAGCGAGCATCCAACACACCCCACACGAGCCCCGACAAGAAAAGGCTCAAAGAAAAGGCAAAAAGTGCAACAAGCCGAGCGATGGATATCATAAAAGCTGGCTCACCATCTAAATTACCCGCCCTTTTTCAAATGCCAGGGTGGTCAAAGCCAAAGATCTTGACGGAGACAGAGAAACAGGATGTGTTCGCGGCAGCTGCTGATGAACGACGCGATAACGCGGAGGCGCGGGGGAAGCGAGAGCGCCTGGCAAAGGCGGCCAAGGATGCGAGGCAAAAAGAGGACCAAAACGAAAGGCAGCGCCGCCATCGTGAGCTCAAGCGGTCCGCGGAAGAGGCGAAAAATCCGGGGGGGAAGAAACGTAAGGTGAGGGCAGAAATCCGATTTCGAATTGGTAGCTTACCTGGATCAGGTTGTTCTCGAGTATCGGGACATGGCAGCACGAAGCGCAATTGCCGAAGCCTCTCGTCCGGCTCGTGAAATTACGAGAAAGGTCAAGGAGAAAACTCGTGATCTATCAGGCCGCAAGAAAACGAACGTAGATCGGCCGGCAAAATATGTGAATTGGAGCACGCCGTTTGCGTGGTCTGCTATCATGGCGGCGCAGCGCAAGGTCGGATGGGGCTACACAGATATTATTCGGGAGCTGCGGCGCGTCAACTACGACTTTTTTCAGCATTTGAAACCACAAACCGTCCTGGGATGGATCGAGAAAGTCGATGGATTCAAGCAGTGGAAGCCCAGTGTCCTTGCCCGCGCTGAAAAGGGCAACACTCCCGGTCATAACAAAGGTGGACGGCGTGGGATCCTGGTAAAGAATATTGTCTTCGATTCAGATCCGCTGCTGAGAAGGAATAAAATAACAGGCCACTCATCCGGAAATCGTTGAAGCTATCATTTCGGATCTAGCAGACCTCCGTGCTGCGGGTGCACCTATATCGTTGGCAACCGTATGCTGCATCATCATCGCACTCATCACTGAGCAAGTACCAGAGCTTTTCGAGCATCATTTCATGGACGGATCGACCTTTCAGGTTTCCGACTCGTTCTGCAAAAAGTTCCTTGACAGGAGCTTAGCGTGGACGATGCGGAAGACCACAAAGGCTGCGCAGAAATTACCTGCCTATGCGGAAGACCAGTGTGAAAACGCCTTCCTGCGTCGTGCGTGGACCATCAAGGACCATCGAATCCTTGCCGAACTCGTGATCAATGCGGACCAGACTGGTGTTGTTTACTTACCCGGGTCGCGGATGACTTATGCACCTCGCGGCTCGAAGCAGGTCGGACTCATCGGCAACGAAGAAAAGCGCGCGTTCATGACGCTACTGGGAGTATCGGCGGCAGGCAATCTACTTCCACCACACTGCGTGTACGAGGGGAAAACATCGCGAAGCACTCCGTCGGAGTTTGCCACGAGCCGCAAGGAATGCGACAACACAAATTTTCGCTTCGTATTTTCTGGAAAGACTGGGAACCACTGGTCGAATCAGAAAACAATGCGCGAGTGGGCAGACGATGTGCTCGCCCCATACCTGGCGCAAAAGAAGGCCGAACTTGGCTTGCCTCCTTCGCAGAAGACACTTCTGACCTGGGACGTTTGGGCTGTTCATCGGTCAGCCGAGCTCGGAGATTGGATGCGGGAGAACCACCCAAACATCCTCATTGATTTTATTCCCGGCAGCTGCACCAGCGTCGGACAACCCCTGGATGTACGCTGTCAAGGTGGCGTACCATTCCTGGCTTGTCGACACTCTCCTCCAACAGCGCCGCGATGGCGAGAAGATGGATCTTGATACGGCGGTGTTGCGAGATGCGAGCATTGGATGGATCTGGGAAGGATACAAGGCAATTAACAACAAGGAATTAATCATGAAGGTGCGCACGCACCGCACAAAACATCCTCTACTCACATGATACACTTAGGCGTGGGCGATGTGTCCTATCCGCGGCGGTCTCAATCTCTCGTTTGAGTGCATGACATCGTTCAACACTAACGAACGCCTTATTAACCTTCGAAACGATAATCCCAAACTCTGGAACGACCTACAGACAAAGTCAACGCGTGACTACTGCCCGGATGACGACGAGGAAGTAGCTGAGGATCTGGAGCCGCACGAGGATGAGGCGATGGGTGACGACGACTCGGAGATCCCTACACACGAGGTTGTCCAACATGTTGTTACGAAGAAGACTCTCCGAAACCGTAGAGTCAAGGCGGCCAAGGGCAATGCCGGCGTTGGTCTTACCTCGTCTGGGGAGGCCGAGGACGCTGATACGGAGATTGCTGTCGCCGATGAGAATGTTGGTGAGGCAACGGGCAAGCGTAAACGCCGTCCAAATGCCCGGTATGCGGAGTTTTGGAGACACGCTAACGACCTGGATGAGGACATGGATGTACCAGGACTGAAGTAGTCCAACCCACCTGTCTAATACTTCACTATCGTTGCTTCTCAACGCGCCATGGACGACGATATGGAAGTGAAATTGGGGCCAGGTACTTGGACGGAAGCAAAAACCGATTTGACACCGATCTCATCAAAACGACATTTCGTGAGAGCTCCTCGGCGTTCGGAAGTAAAAAAGCGCTACGCGCGCCTAAAAATTCGATTTTTGGGGCCATTTTCGCGGATTTTGTGACTTTTCTGGCACATTCGAAAATCCCCTCGGTGACCCGTGACAGGTTCGAAAATTTTCTGAAATTTTCGGCCCTGTGACGCGTGACATTCGAATTGAATGAAACTCTACAGTATTTGAAGTAGGTAAAACTGATTTCCATCCTTTCTACTGTACTAAGGAACGATAATATGGCATGCTTTCCTATTTCTCGCCCGTACAGTCCATGTAAGGTGGGAAATTCTCGAATCTGCCTAAGTTACCGGTTATTTGTCAACTTGATATAGTTTGAACATGGGTACCAATGTTTTCAATGATATGCCAGATAAATCACGCGATTTTGGTATGCCAGAACCGGACCCGGACTTCTAGAATCGCCGGCGGTGCGCAAATGGTGTAGATAGTTCTGCGAAAAATGTCTAACCTCGAGTTGAGCACAACCTGAAGTGCCTGGTAGTCAATGAAGGAATCACTGCTCAATTTTGAGCCTCCTACATCTTCTCTCAAACCTCTGTGCACCAAAGACTTACCAACTTGGACCATCTGATCGCAACATTAACTTTTGGCTGGCCATCTGATGGCAAGTTAGTTGGCTTGATGGAACTTGGCGCGCAAGTTGATGCAAGCTAACTTCAAGCAAACTTCATGCAAACTTGGACAAGCTTTATTGGAATTCTAAAGTGAACAATAACTTGGTAAGATGCAGTATTTACATCAAAATCATGTGCTCGATGCCCACCAGGTTCAACAACTGCTGATATGCTTGATGTTGCAGTTGGCTCGGACTATAGCGGGTCAATAGAATGGGCCTGCCTACAGCAATGTTTTGTTGCCCTTCCCATTCATCGTATTTAAACTCGTCGGCACAGATCCAATGACAGTGACAAAGTCCCATCTTGCTTCCCTGCAATTCTCAAAGCATTCCAAGAGACTTTTCTTGGTCTTCTCCAACAGCACCGAACTCGAGTTTTTTTAAGTCATTGTGTTAGGTGAGATCAGATCGGCGGCCATAGTGGATTACCGTCAAATCATTTCAATCGTTTGATCTTCCTAGCAACCTCTGCCCCACCGTCACGATATCAGTGTGATAAAATGAGCCATCAGAAGATTCTCTCATACTGTAACTTGTGCAGGAGGTCTCTCTGTACGCGCGTGGATTGGGAATATCACCAGTATAATCTAGAGAAGTAGACCTGGGCTGGAGTGGAGGCAAAGAATCGCTAGTATTGTAAGTAAGATACTTGAGTGACCAGTACAAGTTAGTTTGGCGCCATGCGTGGGAAACCAAGTTAACTTTCGGCAGGCGTGCCGAAAGGGGCAAGTACCGCACAAGTTACTTTGCCGAAGTTACTTTATACGGACTCAGTCAGCGCTTTATTGGGGTATGTAATGAGCGACCTAAAAACGATGCTCCAGATTGCGGAGGTGGCGGCAAAGTAAGAATGTCGGTGAACAACGGAAATACTATCGACAGGTCCACCATACTTTAGGAATGTCTGAAAGGATAAGAAACGATCTTTCGGAAACACCGAGCTACATTACGCATCGGTGGAATATGCGATAAAGTCCAAATCACCAGTGCCCGGCTACGAAATCCAAAAACTCGTCGACCTTGTCCCAATATCCAGAGCAAGCCAAAGTGTCGCCTGGGAGTATCTTAAGGTACGGACCAGAACTTGAAGAAACGAAAGAGAAAACACATACAGTGGAATCCGCCCGGGAACGACTCGAACTTATCATGCAGATCCTCACCCCGTCTCTGAGCGACCGCCCACAAGCCCTCCATGTGCTTCTTCGGAACCACCTCATCGCGCGTTCCGCTGAGCATGAGGATTGGCGTAGTCGCCAGTATGAATCGCATCTTCGCCGCAGACTCCCACTTCTGTGTGCAGAGAAACCAAAAGTACCCGAGAAGCGGGAGGCCGCGCACGACATCGGACAACGACGTGAATGTGTTCTCTATTATGAGTGCCGTGACCTGGGATCGGAGTCAGGTTGAGAAAGGGTGATTAATAATTGGTCGAAGCCGCACTGTGGAAGGATTCCGGCTGGCGAGATCGATGGCGACGGCGCCACCCAGGGAGGTTCCGTATAGGATCTGAGGGAAGGGATGTTTGTCTCGGCAGCAGATTCAGAGTGGAAGACGTACGGTCGGTAGTCGTGCGAGTTCGGAATCGGATCTGACGTAGTCGAGAGCGGCTTGAGCGTCAAGACGAAGCCCTGGAAGATGGTCTCAATTACAGACACCCAGAAAGCGCGGAACGGGACGAACCACTCTCACATGGAATTCCGTCGGATCTTCCATAACTGCCGACCGGTGAGCACCGGAAGGTTTTTTGGACAAGACGCTCACCCGCGGTACGAGAGCATGAGTACGTTGCACCGCAGCCGCATCAGCTTGCTCGAGGCGTAGATTCCGTCGCCGTAGTTCGACCCGTTTCCGTGGAATAGGATTACGGTGGCGACAGCGCACGAGTCCTTTAGGCACATGAATTGCATATTAAACGTTGCAATCGCATCGGTGGAAACGTACCGACTCAGTATTTCGATCCCATCGCACTGTGGACTGTTCTGCGTGGCGCAGAAGGTAGCAATGCAGTGTGAGGCCATCTGAAGTCACAAGCTCGAGGTCGGAGCACACCAAACCGAGTTCTTCGGGGGATCTGATGGCTGAATGGCAATCATTTTTAGGTCTTGGGGAAGAGAGTACTACGCGAGACAAATATACATCGTGGTCTCGGGAGAAATGCAGATGGGTAGACCAGGTACGGCTGGCCGAACTGCAAAAGCTGGGAGCCGCAGGTGAGAATGACGACGCCTGGATGATGGGAATAAACGTGCGTTGGAAATTGTTTTGGATAAACTGGCCATGGTGTTGGGTGGATTAGATCGATAGAGAAACTCTGGAGGGATCATTTTAAGGAGGGAGTTATGAATGCTGACGGGATCAGAAGACTTGAAAACGCAAGGTACGGACACGTTGACCCGACTGGAGGCCACGTAAGCGCTTGGGCACGGTGACACGACTGGTACTTGCAGCTGCGGACGGCAAGTCAAGCTTCAAACACGATGTATCCATGTAGTTCTGAGACAAGCCTCCGCCGAGTCGCGACTTCGAGTTCGAAGCGACTCGAGACTCGGAGTCGCAACTTGCAGAGCGGCATAAAGAGCGGCAAAACCAAGGGAAGACAATAAAAGTCTGAAAGCAGGCTGACGCAGTGAAGATTTCCGAGAATAGTGAGGCAGGGAACCACAAACTGTCGTGTCTTGCCTGGGTCGGTGGCGCGAAGTCAGTCTCTCTAGACAGTTACTGTGATGTCACCATCCTCGCTCTAAGGCCACGTTAGAGTCCATCATGATCCGGTTGATCGATGATCTCATCCGTGCCAGATTCTTCCGCGATCCACTTTCTTTTGTATTTTTTCCACTTCAATGGTTTCACCCACGCTCTGACGACCGTGGGCGTGCGATTCAAGATGTGACTCGACCGCCTCTTCTCCGGGCTTAACGCGCCGATGACACTACAAAGTTCAGAGCCGAAACAAAGGGATGGCCGAATATGGACAAGCCACAACCGCGAGGGAAGGTTCATTCGAATTTACCGCCGATTCCAGGTCCCACAGTTCGCAGTTCTTTAGTACATACTGTCATCGACCGAAGCGACTCGGGAGGCGAATCAAACCAAACCGGGAACGCGTTCGATCGTCTCCGGTTCTCTCTGGTTGATGTTCTTGAACTTACTTCCTTTATGGGAGGAACGCAAAGCAATATGGCCGGAATGGAAGGGCGAACCTTATGTAAACTGCTGTGCAACCGAGCAAATAATCATCCAGTAGCCCTACTACATGATAAATTGCGGAAGTCCTGTTGTTGTTGTACATGCTAGAATCTACATCCACGTGCATCCGCGTCCACGAAGCCCAGAAAGACGACAAGAAGTACTCAATGATCCCAAAAAAGAGACGAAAACAATCAGAAGGGACTTCACTTCGACTCTGTGTCAGAGTGACTTCGTTCAGAAAGCTCTGTCGGGTCGGGAGGACTCGTGCTCATATGAGACTGCGTCGTGACATGTATCTTCACCCAGAAATGAGTAACCGCATTCCCACTAACAAAAAATGCAATTACGCACCTGGAACTCCTTCACCCTCGCCGACAGCGGTGCCATCTTGAACACCTGCCCCGACTTCGTCTCGATGTCTTGTTTGAAGGCGCTCCGTGCTGGACTGTTCGGGACAGACAACGACATTTTCCCCTTGCTCTCGTTGATGCCCTGTTTAAATACGCCCCGAATCGGACTGGTGGGCGCAGACGGCGCAAGCGTGTTTGAGTTACTGAAGGCGTCGCTCAACTGGCGATTCGGGCTAGACCCGCTGAGGGAGTTCTGGCCGGATCCGACCGTGACCCAGAACAGCGCCGCCGCGTTGAATATCACCTACGTAAACATGGTAGTGTGAGAAACGCACGCATTCAAGGGAGAATGGATTGGGTAGTGGGATACGCACATCGAGTCCACAGCTGGCGAGACACAGCCATCCAAGTTGATGCCCATGCATGAGCGTGAGTACGGCAATGTTGACCTAAGTATCGGCCCGGGTAAGTAAGTTTATTCTGCACTCAAGCAAAAGAAAATTCAGAACGTACCGTGGATGTGGTGAGCGCCATTCCTGCTGCACTGAAAGTCCAAGCCAGTCAGTAACACAGAGGAAAAATATATTCCCGCCGACGTACACGAGGGTGCGAATGGCCAAGCGGCGCAAGCGCGCATTGGAATGTCTTGAGCGCATCAGCGGCCACAAAAACAGTGCCGTCAGAAGGAAGTTGATGAACCTTAGTTTGTGATGAGAGCACCAATCAAGAAGGAAAGCAGATCTTACAGATCATACGAAAGCAACGGAATTGAAGCTGTAGGCTTTAGGCCGATAACACCTGAACCAGACTCAAATCATGCCACAGATACGATAAAAAGGACAGGCTTACAAGCACCGTCCCCTTCTCTAAATTTCGCGACCCGCCCTGGTAAGTGCATTAGAAGTGGGCGCGCAAGATAGGTGGATAGGAACATACCGATGACCATGATGATCAAGACGGCGCCGTACAGGACTAACGTCGCCATGCAAAGGAGAAAGACCGGGGAATGTAACCGCTTCCGCCCAGTGTCCCAAACGATGTACACCTTTTCAGCTGAAGATAAATGAGCATCGGATGCAAGCCAAACAAGGAAATGCGTACTCAAGAACGAGTATATAAGGATTTTGGACGACGTGTAGAACAAAACACAGAGATATATGCCGGTAGAGCAGGCCGTGGCGTTCAGCTGGAGACCCACGCCAAAAACCAGAATACCCGCTGGATAAACGTAGTTAAATTTAATCACAGCGGAGAAGAGCAAGGGGGTCTGTTACTCACTGGAAAACAGGAAGAGATATGAAGTCCAGAAACACCAGCAGGATGCAGATTCGGGGCCAACTCAAGCGAGTCCATGCCTGCTGAGCAGTCATGCCGTCTCCTAGTCTCCGCGAAAAGAAAAGGTAAGGATCGTAACTCCTATATCTGGCTCAGTGGTGAACCGTTGAATAGATGAAGTGTCATACCCAGAAAATGGACCGCAGCAATCAAGCCCTGTAGCGCCGGGGTCGGGAACATAGTAACGGCCATAGCTGGTGAAGGAATGGGAAGGAACGGATGGGAGACTCGGGTTATGCAATCCATATGCGCCGTTTTATAAAGCGGGATGTGGACATGTTCCTGTACCGATCAGTGAAATTCAGGTCCATCCCGAATCGGCGGACATAGCAAATGAGCATGACAGGGTCCAAGAAAGTTGTAAAAACTGCAGCATCACTGGACGAATGAATGGCAGTTACCAAAGAGAACTCCTTCAATTAGTTGTTCCGCACCAAACTGATGTTGAAAGAGTCTCGCGTCGCGAAACTATGGAGACGGGCTCCGCTTCGCAAGAGAGGGGCGAGACGGGCGATAGGGGTGAAAGTTATCAATCAGAGTACCTGACGTTGGACCTTCAGACACGCGCAAGCATGCGGTTTGGCGCTGCGGCGAGAAGGCGCTTCATCTAAACATGAATCTGTGGGTGAAAATTCATCGCCGGTAGCCCGGCCAGGTTCAGCCTCGTCGAGAACGAGAGCAGGTTGGGTTTCTGGCGATTAGATGTTGAGACGCAAACATTTCGTAGACCCACCTACCACCGATATCGCGACCTTGGTTTTGTTTGTGGGGGGGGAATCGCGATCGGCGCATTGACGGTTGGCCGACTTTGTGAGTGTCATCGGTTGGCTCACACTTACCCGAGGATCTTCCCTGGGCAAGTGCATACGGCCGGACTTGAACGACCTTGAATCTCCTCAACTTGGAATAAATTTACTCATGGCGTCTGTGGGTCTAAAGAAGGGTTCATCAGAAAGGCGCAAAAAGAAAGGGGGCATTCGCATGTGCGGCAAGTAGCCGAGCTTCAATTGCAGATCCGTGAACCGAGTTCGCCGCTGCCTGCCTGATCGAGTTTTTGCCAAGTTTTTGTTTATAGATTTGGCACACTACGCACTCAACCACCGCTTTAATGAAGGAAAGGCTGTCATGAATTGGCTCACCCACAAAGGCTGCAGCCATTCATTGCGCACACCCTGCGCTATCATGGTGTTGTCGCCCAAGTCGTGATTTCAACCCGAAAAAATATGAGCGAGAGAGAGAGGGTACAGTCCGCCTCGTTGGCATAGTTCCAACCCTATGATGGACTCCCGCACAACTGGAACCGTGCCCGGTAACTTCCAGACGTCGACCTAAAACCAGTTCCAGGACGCATCGGGAGTCACCATGCCAGCCAAGAATACAAAGCGTCGGCCGAGAATGACCGTGAATCTAACTCGGTTACACGATAGTTTCGAGTGAAGATACTGAAAAAATTTCGTTATGAAACGCGATAACCACGACAGCTGGAAAGCGCGAGGGGGGATTACAAGGCATTTGATGGCACTGTGAACCCCGGAAAGTACAAAGGGAGCATCCTGAGCCCTCCAGAAAAGAGTGTCCTATCTTTTTCGAGACGCCAGCGACAGTGTGCAGTATCCAGTGTTCCGGGTGTCCCCAAGCCCTGGGCCCGCACGGTTCGGGAGCACACGGTACGGAACTCAAACTAGACACGCTCTAATGGCGCACCGAGGGCACGGCGGTCGAAACAAAATTAACGGAGTGAGCGTCGCGGATATACCCCGGAAGTCACTGTTGCCTAATCAGGAAGTCCCTTTGTTGCTCGCTACATTTCTCTGGCCCAATTTCTCTACAACCTCCGCGAGTCGGATCGGATGCCGTTGCGGCGCTGACGTCTGGTATGCACGGGACGTCGACGGGGTTTTAATAATTCGATACAGATCATCTATGTGCAGAAGCGGACAGACAGTTAATAAATACACGGGATAGATTGACGCGATGGCAAGTTACACTGAGGATGAGGAGTGAGATTAGCTACAGGGCAATGGGGAAAGAAGAGAGGGGGTGGATTGGATTGGGGGGAGAAAGGTAGCTACATAGCTATTGGGGACAGAGATGGATTGGGATTCAATTGTATAGATATCGGGAGACTGCTGGATATATGGTGGGCGGGACGACGGTGGAAAGCTCGGAAGGGAAAGAGAGAAGGATGGAGAGGTACAGCGAGAGGAAAGACGAAAGGCAAATGTGCGAAAGGGCAAGATGCCACACGCGAGACAGTGACGAAAACGGTCCACAAGCGAGACGGTGACGAGAACGAGAGCGAGACGGAAAATAACCAATCAACGAGGCGCGCCCCAGCCGCTTCCCCCAGCATCGTACATCTCCACATCGCCGGTGCGAGTGGGCCATTCCGCAGAGGACGACGCCGCCCACGACCCAGCTTTAAGCGGGGCAAACGGGGCGAAGCCCTCCCCAGCGCCAGCCGCCCACAGGCCTGACGCAGCAGGCATCCCCGACGCAACAGCAGGAGCCCCGCCCTGGCCCTGGATAGAATTCTGCCACCCCGGCGGTTGATACCAGCCCGAGGTGCGCTGCACCTGCCCACTCCCACCCGCTTGCGTCGGCGGTGGCATGCCAAAAACCGGTGGAAGGGAAGTGCCCGCGGCCACAGATGGGAGCGGCGGAGCAGCAAAGTCAAAGTCGCCCGCCCACCCCGAGAGCGTCGAGAAACTCGAGATGGCGGGGGGCGGCGCGGGGGGAAAGCGGAAGCGCAGGTCGCCTGCTTCGTCGGACACGGGTGACAGCGGGAGCGGCTGGGCGTATGGATCTGACGCGACCTTAGCGTATGGATCCCCGGACTTGACGTGCGCAGGCGGCGAGGGCGACGGCGCGGGTGCGAATTCCTGCTGCACACAAATCATCAGCACACGATATCAATAACACCAGACTGGGGCACTAACAGAAAACCCGCCTCCGTCCGCCCACCCCGAGTCCGCCTCCGACTCCTCCGGATACACTTTATTTTCGTTTGGATGCTCACTTGCCTCCCCACCACCTCCACGTTCCCGATCCCACCACGAATGCGCTGGAGCGGTCCCGGTGTAGCGCGGGGCGGGACCGGGTCCCACATGCACACCCGCACCCGCGTCCTGCTCCGGCAAGGACGAAGGCGCGTAAAGCGGGGGGTACGTGTACGCGCGCGCGTGCGCCTGCTGGTGATGCTGCTGTTGGTGAGTCCGACTCTGACTGTGGCTCGGTGCATGTGTGCGCCGGTGTATGTGCACCGGCGGGGCGAGCGGGAACGACACCGTATCGCGGCGCGCGTGTGTATGGCCGTAGCGCTGTGGTTGGTGCTGGTGGTTGTCTCTGCGTCTGCACATGCGCATGCTGCTGTACTTGCTGGGTGGCCGTAGCAGCGTACTGCGTCGGCGCATGCGAATACCCATGCACCACCGCCGGAGCCACAGGGGGCGCTAGCACCGGGGACGCAAACGGCGACGGCGACGGCGGGAGCTCCGAGCGCGCGCGGCATGGCGCGCTCAGCGAGCGCTTGTACATGTGCGTTAATGGGGGCAGCATCAGCGCCTGTCCCGGCTGCGCTTGCGCCTGAGACGGCACCGGCGACGCATCGGGCGACGGAGGGGGGTGCGGCGCGTACGGCGAGCGCGTGGGAGAGGCATGCGCAGTGTAGGGCGAGGGCGGGGGCGGATGGGCGTAGGGCGAGCGCGCGGGCGACGCGAAGGGGGACTGGTCTGCAGTCGCGAATGGGGACTGGTGTGTGGCAAAGGGCGAGGGCGGAGGGTACGGCGACGCCAGGGCAGGCGAGAACGTCGGCGAGAATGGCGACGGCGGCGGGGGCGAGTGCCGCGCGTGCGTCGGGCTGAACGGCGGGCCGAGGCTGGGGAAGGTGGACGAGGCGCTCAAGTCGGGCGAGAAGGGTGAGGTCGGGGTGAACGGTGGCGGGGCGAAGGACGACGGCGCGGTCTCTCTCTCGTTATCGGACGACCCCTCCCCGTCCCCATCCCTCCCCCGCCTTCCCAGCGTACGCTTGCGGCGTCAGACGCCCCCACCCCCGCCTCATGCCCCGCCCCCTTCCCTCCCACTCCCACTCCTCCACCGCCGCCTCGAGCGCGCGCCCCGTTTTCCCCTCGACAAGCAAGTCCGTGATCTTCGCGCACCGCTCGTCCTCGTCCTGCTTCTCGCGCTCCTTCCGCTCCTTCTCCTCCTGCTCGTCCTCCTCTTTCTGTTTCTGCTTCAGCTCCTTGTCATGGAGCGGCACCTCGCCCGAGGACGAGGATGGAGCGTCGCCGTCCACATCCCGCGCCCTGCTCTTCCCCTTCCCCATCCCCTTGCCCTTCACAACACTCTTCGCGCGCGCCTTCCCCTTCCCCTTCTTGTCTCCATCCCCGTCCCCGTCTCCCTCTCCATCGTTCCCCTCCCCATGCCCCGCGTCTTCACTCGCCCCCCGTGCACGCCCCTTGCCCTTGCCCTTGCCCTTCCCCCTCGTCCGCCCCCGCTCCACTTCGCCCTGGTCTCGATCGTGGTGTTGGTCGGGATCGGCGGCGGCGGAGGTAGAGGCACCCGCCCCGCCCCCGCCGTCCTTAATTCGCCCCTTGCGCCGCCCGCGCGGTTTTTCCTTCCCGGAGCCGGAGGCGTATGCGTTCTGCGGAGGAAGGGCCGTTCAGCGTATAGAGCAGATAGAGATGAATGTGGAAGGGCGGGATATGAGTAGTAGAGCGGGTCTGCAGCAGCGCGCACCACCACTCGAAGGTATGGAAATGCGAAATAAAATAAAACAAAGACAGCGAAAAAATGCCCGGCGTCGGCCCACCTCCGCACTGCACCAAGATGGGGGATAGGAGTGCGCCGCGTGGAGATGCGTACGCTGCGGCCACGCGGGTACAGGCACGGACCAGGAAAACACCGAGACGGAGAGGAGAAGGGTGCAGCCAGGTACGGCAGGTACAACTGGAGAGCAGTGCTCCTTCCTTGGGGCACCGACATCCGGAAAAAAATAGAGGAATAAAGATTTGCCTGCTAGGCGCGCTTGGTAATTGCACGGAGCCACGCGCCACAAGCAGCAGGAGCGTGGTCAGAGACGTAGAGGAGCTGCGTCCGTCCACGGGCAGGAACACCGAGCCGAGACACAAAGGAGTGCGCTCGTCTATTAAGCGGGCCACGCGCGCCGTACCAACCCTGGCGGGGGCAGACGTAGAGGGGTACGCTCGTCCTCGTGCAGGAACCGGGACACGATCAAGGACACGATCGCGTCGGCGCGTTGTGTCACCACAGTTGTGTCACCACGAGTGCATGCAGAAAAAGAAAAGAAAAGAACGACGGCATCCCCACCAGCCGCGATTGCCCCGATCTCGATGCAGAGCAAGAAGCGCGCGCGAACGTACGTACACACGTACACACGCGCCGTGCGATTGGGTGTACGCGCCGCGGGCGTACACATCCACACCCTCCTAAACACATAAGAAGAAAAAGGGAGCTGCGACGCGTCGACCTGCAGACCCATAAAAGGAAAGAACGCGGCAAGCCTCCACCCGCCCCGCCCAACAGACAAAAAATCGCGAAAAAAGCAGGGGAGCTACACACCTTCCCTCCGTTCCCCGGGCGGAACCGCCAATCGGGGTACCGTCTGCGGTGTTCGGCCTGGGCGGCGCGGGCCTTGTCCTCCCAGCGCGCGCGCTCGGCGGGGGGGAGGGCGTGCCAGACTTTGCCTGGAGGAGTAGTTAGCTTAGCCGGGGTGGGATAGGATTGGAGGCAGAAGCCAAGGAGGTGGGGAGAAGGATGGCGGTGGAGGGGCGTGTGAGGAGGGCGGGGAGGGGAAAGAAGGGAGGTATAAGGGAGGGGGGAGGGGAGGGTGGCGTCGGGAAGGGTGGACACGGTACCCGACGCGCGCCAATCACGCATCGGCCGCGGGAGCAGAATAAATTTTTCGAAAGATAGCGAGACTACTCACCGATAATTTTACTCAGCGTGCTATGGTTTCCCTCGACCCTGCCCGGGACGTTCTGGCTGCGTATAAAGCTGGAGCGGAAGAGGATGAACGCGTTGGGCGGGCGCGGGATGTAGTTGGCCGCGTGGGCTGTCCCTGCACTCTTCTTGCTACCTCCCCCCCGGCCACGCGTCGCCACAGCTCCGTCCAAGGTGGTGGCAGAAGAGGAGGGAGGCAACACGGCCGTCGGCGCGAAGGGCTCGCTTCCCGCGAAGGAGACGTGGGTGAGGTCAAATGTCTCTGGCGCGAAGGCGGGCGAGGAGTCGAACTCGAAGGAGGACATCATGCTTTGTTGAGTCTGCGCGTGTGTCGGGGCCTCGACGAGCGGGGCATATCTGCGTCTGTGGCGTGGCGAGTGTGTATAGCAGGTATTATATATAACCCAGAGCACGACGAATGGAAAGCCAAAGCACAGGACAAGAAAAAGCATAAAATAAATCCAGGTCCCAGGTCAGTGCCACATCGCGCCGCCCACGCGCAAGACACGCACCCTCCTCGTCCTCCTCAGCGCCGTCGTAGTGATACGGCTCGTGGACGTCCGCGTCGTCCTCGTCGCCGAGAAAGGTGTACAGGATCTTGTGCTCGCGGATGGGCGGCATGTCCTCCAAAGAGCGAGTCCAAGCGTGGCAAATGCAAAGGCCAAAGCGAGTCCTTTTCGGTGTCCCACCGCGTAAAAATCGGAGGCTATGTGTGGAACTGGGCGCGTTATACAGGCTTTGTGTGTGCAGGTCCTCCGGCGATTAGACGACCCCCCGCAAAGGCAGCACGCTCCCACGCTATTGTTTCCCGAACGAACGGCGCTGATCGATCGCGCCTCGCAATCACCGCTGATCCCGAGCTGGTTCGCCTGATGCGGGGCTGCTTCAAGTTCGACGTTGGATTCCTGGACGCAAGTAACCTGGGAGGACGTGAATCCCTTGCTGAAGCACGAAGAAAGAAAGAGAACGGATAAATTCGGATGCACCGCCCCGCGTAAGATGATCAATTGGCATTGCTTGCCTCGAGGCCATCAAGTTCCGCGTCCAGGCTTCAAAGGCTGTACAGAGATCAGAGAATCCATCCTCGAGGCTGCAGTAATTCGACATTATTTCCCTGGTCTCAATCCAACTGGCGGGAGAATGGATCAGTGGAACGATAATAAGCCATCATCGCATTTCCCGCGCACGGTCTGTGGCTTCGTTCGGTTGAGTTCCGGGAACGATTACTGTAACAAAACATGTTCAACTTCCTTCGGCCGATGATATCCGTTCCCTTCCGCTCAATCAACACTGAGACGTACAATTACAGCGGCCCCGGTTTCGCGAATCAGGTCCAGGGTAGCATATGCATGCAAATAACCCGCTCCTTAGAAACAGTACCTGATGTACTGCTGCCGTTCACGATATTATTATTCAACGCGCGGCATACACCCACGGATATCAGATCCGCCGCGTGAGCTCACGCGTGTTGTGAATCCTTTCAAGTTGCTGAAGCACGCGTTAAAATAAAACACGCAAATTCGGATGCACCGCCATGTACCGGTGATAAGATGATCAATGGTCATTGCTTACCTCGAGGCAAGCCGAGTGAAGCGGAGAGTAAATTTAGACAACGACCACTACTATTCAACCATGCATCAGAACGGCGGACGGGATCATGGAACCATCATAGTATGGCCTCACTGTTTGGCATGGGTCCGTAGCTGGCTTCCTAGAATTGAGACCCGAATTTAAAGGCTCCGGGAACGAGTAATGGAAGTTCACACGCGTTCCGGCCGATGTAGCCGCCCAACACTTCGCAACACATGAAAATCCACCCACGGCTCCGATTCGATTCGCTATTCATGACATTATTATTCAACGCGGCGCCGGCGTCATGCACCCACGACATCAGATCCGCCTACGAGGCGACTGCGTGTCTTCGGTGGTACCTCTCGGGCTTCACCGAACCAGACCCAAGCCCGAACGCCGCCGAATGTCGCTGTCACTGATAAGATAGATCCACCGCCGCAAGTGCGCCTCGAAGCGAAGATAATTGTCAGGCTGCCTTCAGGTTGTCAGGTTGTCGATTTTAACTCTCATGATCCATTCAGCTGCTGATCAACGGTGAGGCGACCTACTGAATAAAATGGACGAGGAACCAGCCAATTCTGCCGTTCAACCGATTCCAAACACAGCAGAATCCACAATCCGCAGCACCGACACGCTTCGATGCGGCGGCCGGAAAATATAGACTCCGTCGAATCAGGAATCGTCGGGTTGCTACCATACATACCGCCACCCCAGTTGAACCTTGGGACTAGTACTACTTCCGTGATCCAAGCCACCGCCGCAGGCCGGACTAGGCCGGACTGGTTTAAATTTTCGTTCCGCGCGGTCTGGGGATCGGGAGCCCTGTGCTGAAGAGGCAGCATACTCGGGCAGGGGCTGGATCTCGTCTCTCACTCTTCTGGAAAACTGACACTGGGCCACGGAAGCTAAAATCTGTTTGGTTGCTGTTGATCTTTTTAAGGAGCGCGCGCCACGATATCGAGTTGAAATGAAATCAGCGATATATTCCATCTCGCTGATCGAATATTTAGGGCGCTATGCCTCAGTATGATATTAATATGCCTTAGACGCACACACCTTTGAACCGCACACGGTGATGTTGGAAGTAAGATGTAAGCCTCAAGAGAGAGGGCACCACTGGCATGAGTTGTTTCTCTGATATCGGTTGAAATCGCCGAGAGCAGCAGATACGAGCCGGAGGTCGACGCCCAGCGGGGCAGCCATTCCAGGCCGGGGGAACTAGACCCGCGTGCGTGCTTTCTATCGAACCGGGCCCACCGCCACAAGTCCGAGGTGAAGTGTCCGCATATGGTGTGTTTCGGCCAATGTGGGTCTTGCTGTGGGTGGTGCACGCCACGAAATGAAATCAACCGGCAGGAACGGTGATACGCTCCACCCACCTAAATTCAATGAGGTGGAACGAACGGCTGAACTCAAGACGACATCAGCCGCCCTGGATCATGTACACCCACCTGGTTTAACATTCCCTTTGCCAAGACGGACGAATGCCCACTGAGCACCGGAACAATAAGAAGGGCTATGGGCGATAACGCCAGAGGCTCTGACGAGAGAATTACGGGCGATAAAGTCAATAGTAAGTAGATATTAAAATGCGAATGACAACGAACTTGCTTCTGAGTGGGCGATCAATGAGATATTAAATTGCCGACACCAGAGAAAATAGGCTCGTGGGTCATCAGCTGTGATATCCAGACCCAAATCGGCCACCACCGGGATCGTGGCAAGCCCGTGCTTAAGTGGTGTCGCGGACAGATAGATTAAAACAATTGAAATGAAATGAAGTCAGCCGACGTCATGTATTCACAGCAATGTGCAGTCGGTGGGCGTGGGACAAGATGAATCAGATATTAAATTGCCAACGCCAGCGAAAAACAGGCTCACATTCGAGGTGTTCGAAATCCTGACATGTTCAGGCAGCGTGGATGCGAAAGGAAATGAAATTAGCCACTCATATGTTCCCCGCGCACCTGGTTTATTATACCCGTGAGTGGTACCGCCGACCGCACCTAGATATCGCTATCCAAAGTAAACGCACATGGTACTGACTCTGCAGCGGATCTGATTCGGTGGGCGCTATATGCAGGCTCCAGAGATGTAAACGTTCGTCGGCTCGACAGAACTTGTAGAAGCCAGCCTAGAAGCCTCGTCATCAGTTCGGTTCGCCCACCCATCGACTCGCCTTCCCTTGACTTCACTGTCGATGACAAAATTCAAAGAACCTCTGCGTGAGACTGGCAGCGTGAACGAGAATAAATCTCGCTTACCTCCGCACAACCCAGCCGCATTCGTATTCCCCGCCCCAACAACCCGCTCGCAATTCCGCATTCGGCCATCCCTTTGTCTCGTGCGTACGCAAGGTACTGTATCGGCGCGTTAAGCCCGGGGAAGGGGCTGCAGAGTCACAATGGAGGGGATCGGTTCGCACGCACACGGTCGGTGGAACGTGGGGTGGCGGAATGGAAGACGTTGTGGTTGTCGTAGAAGATGCGGAGAGATCCGGCGAGTAGATGGTGGTTGATGCGGTGACGTGTGACGGGTCACCGCAGGCCACCCGGGCCGCTCGTTGGCCTCCACAGTGAGGCTCCACAACATCATTGTTGTACTGTTTCGACCAAGTGTTCAGGGCATGTTACACGTTACCTTCGGTTCAGTTTCCTCGGTGTTCATTTCTCGGTAATCATGGGAAAACTGTAGTCTCTCGCAGCCAGACCCTTCAATACATATTTAAACTCGTACCTCGTTAGGAAAAACTGCCATAAAAGGAGATTCGGTAAATGCCGGAGCGACAATTTTGACCTATTCGGGCCAGGAAATTCAGCGCTGTTACTGTTACCGGTACCTCATGTGTTCAGTTCGGAGGGCCATGTTACACATTACATGAACAATCAGAGTATCTGTTCTCTCGAATGCCTTTTGGCCTCATGTCTTTATCAATTATCTTGGAGAGACTCTACTTTGACGACGGAGGTAGTTACGGAATCTATCCCTGTCCGCTTCTTTGTCCCAAGTCCGAAAGCTTCGTTATCTCCGATCAGTTCACTCCATCACCTCAATACTACATCGGTTTATTCGGTGGACCAAGAAATTACGGGGGAAGCCATAAGCAAACCAAAATACACTGGGAACACTATAAACAACAGATTACAACCAGATTATACGACGTCTGTATCGAGCAAGAACACTATATGCAACATATTACTTCAGCGCACGTGTAGCACAGATTTCGGAGAAGACTTTTGGAAATACAATATGGGGACGGTTTCGGTCGATTGGCGGTGTTGTACAACTACAAGAGACTTCACAACGGAAGGACAGACAGCAAAGCAAGAAAGCAAGGGGGCAGCAACCCAGGATAGATCGACAGAAATCAAAACGAGAGCCAGCGCCGATGGAGCTCGACGGCAAGGGGCCGAGCACCAGTAGCGACGTAGATAATGGAAAGATTGAAAGCAGCTTCGGCCGCACAGCTGACATCCTGGAGTTAACCTGTCAGCGCCGTGTTATGCAATCAAAGAGAACGGGGCGTACCGCGGGGTTCTTAACATTGGCCGCTACAGCAAGCGCGCGCTCATAGTGCCGCGCCGCATGGGAGTATAAAGCTACAGGACGAATATATAATCATTTAGCCAACATACAGCGGAGAAATGAGGCTGAATTACCCAGGTGGTGGAACGTCCTGCCGAGGTTGTACTCGATTTCTACCTCGTGGTCCCCGCTTTGTGCGCGATATTCCCTGTATCGCGCCAGGAAGGCCATCGCCTAGTCGGCAATGAGCTATCCGTAGGCGATCTAAAGACACGGCTCGAAATCTACCTGAGTTATGAGATGATGACGATTGTCGCCACTGCCGGTGCGCAGAGCGACCCAGCGACGCAATCGTGATACAGAGCGAAATCACGGGATCCTCTGGGCAGTGATCGTACGCCATGAGCAGATAAACTAGGAGTAGCGTCAGCTCAACTCAGCCCAACCGCAGAAAAGGACTTTACACAGAGCACTCTGGAAGCTCTTCGCGACTAGACACACTTGCCCGTACAGCGCAAGGACGATGGGGTTTGCTTCGTAGCGATCTCCGGCAGCCGGGGTGCGCGGTGCTTCTTCTTGCGGCCGACTGAGGTTTCTGGTCCTCCTCCTGAGTCCGTGTCCTCGTCGTCTTCGAAGCCCTCCGCGCCACCGACCCGACTTGTTGCTGAACCGCTTGCCCTGGATGCTCCACACGAGCGAGTCGGGGTTATTCACCGCGGCATCGAACATTTTCACCTCGCGGTGAAGGAACTTCTGGAACGTCGACGCCAGGAACGCATCGGTCGGTTCGAGGCCGCTGCCCAAGGCCGCCATCATGATGCGCATTGGGTCGTTATGAAATTGATGCGCCATCAACAGTTTCCGAGACTGCTCGACGACAATGGGAAATTGGCCGGCCGCGGAGGCGCATGCTGATAAAGCGTCAATACCAGGCCAGAGTAACCCCTGAATCTCGTACTTATCAGGGCAAGGCGGATGGCGTCCTGCATCGCCGGCAGCTGGTATGCGCTCGACATCTGCAGATGGCGGAGAACCTCGTTCGCCTGAGAGAAGTTCCGGCTCTGGGTCAGAATGAAGCAGTACTGCGATGGGTTCGCATCATTATTCAGGCATAGTCGTATGAAAGGGAAATTTCGAACCTGAAAGAACAAACGCAACCAGTCATCAAAGGTGACCCCACGGAAAACGTTGAGTCGATTGTACTTGTCGCCGCTCCTAGTTTTGCGAGCCGTCGTATCGTGCGCTATTAAGGCGGTCAACGAATAGGAAGTTTTATAAGGCAGACCCAAACCCACCGAGGTCGAACTGAAGACGGCATAGCATCTTGTCCTCGTCGTCCTCCTCGCGAATGCGTCTTCGAGTGGGGAACATGCCTATGAAAGTCTACATATTGGCTGAGCGAAGGATAACGAGAGGGGAGAAAGAAACGAACCCCAGTGGTAGAAAACAGGCATCTCGTCTCGCGGAAGGCCTCGATAAGCTTTTCGGTCTCGAGCATCCACTCCTGCCGCGGCTCGCCCTCGCCCTCCAGCATGCGCGGCCACAGCTGTTTCACTCTCCGATACCCATCGACCACCTCCTTCTCCTTCTTTCCCTCCATGGCGCGCAGCTCCGCGTTCGAGAGTCGATTCGCAGATTTCTTGGTTGGAGTCTTGGGGCGTTTCGCGGGCTTGTCTTGGATTAATGATTGAGCTGCTGGAGCCGAGGGCGTGGCCGCGTTCTTTCCCTCCTTCGGACGGCGTTTGCGGGAGTCGATGACTGCTGATAGTCAGACGAGTGAAGTAACCCCCAATAGGAGCATACCCTCGTACACAGGTCCAGCGCTTTCCGCGGCTGGTTCAATATCTCGTAAATTTCGGCGAGTTTCATCTTGGCTTCATTGTGATTAGGATCCGCTCTTCGAACTGCGGGCTCACTGATTAGTGACGAGCTCAGCCAATCTAACAAAATACAAGACTTGCCCGCCTCGTAAACCTCCGCTGCATCCTGCAGTTCACCGGTCATCTGCAGACATTCCGCGCTCTGGAGCAGAACGTAAACGCTACTCGTCTGGGAGTCTTTTTCAGCAATAAGAATGAAAGAGAACAAAGACAAACTGTTTCGTTGCATCCTAACTCATATATTCCCAGAGCCTCGCCAAAAAGCTCGCGTTCAAAATAAGCGTCGGCGATCTCGGAAAAGAGTGGCGCGTAATCCAAGATATCCTGCGAAAGCACGATGGCAGCATGCATCTGAATCACAAGCGCCTGAGCACGAGACATATTGAAGACACATAAATAAAACCTACCTTCCCCTCCCGAGTTCCCCTAACCTGATCCTCGCGATGGCAAGCCGATGGCGCGCGTTCACGTCCAGCTCGTAGTACCCAGGATCGACGTCGTCTTCTTCGACAGCGCGCTCGACATATGACTCTTCGCAGTCAAACTCTCGATCGTCGCTGCACAGATCCCAGTCGTCCTGCTCTGCACGACCCTGCAGCCACCGCACACCCTTGCGGATGACGTCGATTGCGCGCTCGTGCTCGCCAATCGTATTGTACAGGTCCGCGAGCACGAGGATCTCAAGAAGCGCGAATCCCGCGCCGGGGACCTCATCCGCGCCGGACGTCGCGGAGCGCCCGCGACCTGAGGGGAAGGTGGTCTGGAAGTAGTCGAAGGCGTCTTGGAAGAGCACGGTACAAGTAGAGAAGTCGTCGAGATCGACGAGGACGGTGCGCAGCTCGGAGAGGATGTTGAGGTCGTGCGGGAAGCGTTCGAGGATGCCGAGGAAGGCGGTACGCGTCTGCAAATTCAGTGAGAGATGGGAAAAATACGGTAAAGATAAGTACCGTCCGCAAGTCACCCAACTCTTTTGCGAGCATCGCGCGGTCCCAGAGTGCGGCGACATTGCTGGGGTCGATATGGTATCCTTTTGCCCAGCAGTAGAGCGCTTGCTGTGGGTATCCCATCTCTCTACGATTCAACCATTGATATCCGTATTTACGAGCCTGGGACGGTACGTACCTCGACTGGCGGGCGAGTCGATCCCACTCCTCCGCGTCTTGTCTCAAATGCGCGCCCATGATGCGGAGCTGAAGCGCTTGTGGGAGTTCCTTCTGGTCCTCGTAGCACTGCGCGAGAACGGACCACGCTGGCGCGGCGCGCGGCTCGATGCGAATGACCTCGAGCATAGTCCGAATGGCGCGAGGCAGATCGCCGTCCACATAGGCCTGGTTTCCCTCGCCGATCAGTGTTTTGGTCTGAAAGATAAGACGGACCCGCTTCCGGGGTTGGACTGCAATCCGTTCAATGACAAGCAACGGTTAGAAAATGTGCACCCGCCTTGAGATGCTTGCGCCCAATCCCAGACGCTCTACGCAAGTCGTCGCGATACTCGGCGTTGTCCTGAATAAAGAAATTCCAATCTTTCGCCAACATTCCTGTGCTCGAACTCTGCCTGATGTTTTGGACGAGGCGCCTGGTGACAATCAGCTATAGAATACCCTCTGGAAGACGTTCATACTCAAATTCTCCATCACGTTCGCTCTCTCCTTCCACCTTCACTGCGATAATCGGCTTTATGTCCTCTTCTGGTTCGTCGAAGTCAGAATCGGATTCCGACGAGTCGGTGTCGGAGGAATCATCATCTGCATCAGCGCACAATATTGGAGCGGGACTGTCAGGAGGTGGCAATGACGCCCACCGGAGGCCTCCGCGAGGGCTGCAGCCAAAAGAAGCTTGTCATCGTCTACCGCCTCGAGCTTCAATTTGATCAACGGATTCATAGCAATCTACCACCACGTCGATTAGTGGACCGGAAGTTGTCTAGAGACGTTAGAGACCAGGTTTCGAGACTCAGGCACCCAAGAAAAGGCAATAGGGATGAAGAAGTGTACGTTTTTTACGGGAACAGATTTTTACGACTCAGACAATGGAAAAGGAATGCCTACAATCCTCAGAACGGGATCCTGGACGTTGAAACCTTGAGGAGTACCCGTAGAAGAGCTAAAGGCAGCCTGAGCTACGATGGACGGTGGAGAAGGTGGAAGTCAAGAGCAAAAGGTGTTTCTCTGAGGGTTAGGGTTACTAACGGTTAGCCGGCTACTACTCGGCTCCCGTTCGGCTCCGCTTTATCTTATCTTATCAGCGTTTCGTGGTCTTGTTCTTCTTTTTGTCTTCTTCTTGTCTTCTTCTTCTTTATGTAGCAGCGGAGAAGTCTTGGAACAAGACGAGGGGTTTTCTTTCATTTGGATGATACTAGCTGAATCGTCTACCGTTCGGGCATGTTTCTTTCAAACCCAGTTCAACCACTACTGTTCAATTAAGAATTGAACGCAGCCCCAAGCATGTCCTCCTTTAAGTTAAATGGAAATTCGCTTCAGACCTTACGCCCCCATTCAAAAATATCTGCCTCAGCAATCGGTGTTTTCCTAGTCTCTGTAACAGATACAGTAGTTAACCGGGAAGCGAAACGCTCAAGCGAATTCGCAATTCCCGGGCCGAGATTGCATAAAGTTGTTGGGGATCTCTTCATAGATCGATAGAGATGCGTCGGGGCTACCTGGCAATATATAGTTTTATAGGCAAATGTTGTGTTTTGATTGAGAATGCGGCCATTCTTCTACAAACATCCGATTTTGCAGAATCACGTGGAAGCGAAACACTGCAAAATAACCTGTGGGCCGCCATTCGTTGCAATCCAACCCCGGGGTGTGTTTATATTCGTGTTCTACGACCTTGAAAACCCCCAGTTCACGCGTGTGCAGGAGGAATTGCGTGCCCGAAACACCGTGTCTCCGACGGATTATATCCAACAAAATAGGCCAAAAAATAGCGAACACAAAGTTATCTGCCACAGGTTCTACAGAACCTTTTTGCGCAATTCCTTTTGCTATGAGCCATTTCTCATGGCTAACTATCCTCTCACAAAAACTGGGGCCCGTTGGATGCCTGGGATCCGGGTAAAAGCCGGTGTTTCGCTTCTACGTAGTGTTTCGCTTCCCGGTTGACTACTGTACCCTATATTGATGACGAACAAGTAAGTATCAATATAGGGTGCCAACTCGAGTTTTCGAAACACTATTCGTATCACTCGGAGTTTGACCGCTTCGCCCCGTATTTCGGTACGAAATCCTTGAATTTAATTAGGAAGGAATCGCAAGATCCTGGCAGGCGCAGACAAGTCCTCGATTTGCAGCGATCACAATCAGTGTTAACGGCACGATCGTCGTCGTCGTCGGCACCACGCAAACGACTGATTGCCCGTTTCATCGGGAAACAAAAAAAACCTCGCGACGAAAATCCTTAAGCCCTAAAATTGTTGCTCGGTGGTTTTCTTTTTTCGGTTCTGCGAAACTATTTCAGTTTTGGTGCAGGCGGCTGATTGTTAAAATTGAACCAATGGCTTCGACCTGGTACCGAGAGCTGTTGCAATTTGGGACTGAGGGAGCTGCGCCGTCAACTCGGGGATGAGCCTGCTGCGACTTCAACCTACACTACGTAACCAGCACAAGATGTGCCGCCGCTTCGCTCCAGCAGATCTGAATGATCAAAGACGAGCATGGAGTGAAACTCATGAAGCAGATACAAACGATGAGGTCCGAGAAAAGGGGTGTCAGTATACAATTTGTAATTCAACTGCAATTGCTATCTGCTTGAACGAACGTAATGGATGGCCGGCAAGGATGAGTGAAATATTCCAAGGGAATGTAACTCCAGCGTCGTTTGAGCGCAACGGCTCAGAAAACACCCACTGAACAGCATGATCGAAGCGTATATCTTCAGACGACGAGCGAGAGAGCAAGAGAGTGAGAGAGACTAAGTCAAGCAAAGGTGGGGATTAAAATTAGTAGAATACGTATAAAGGTGTGTACGTGGAAACAAAAATATAGAGAAGATATCGAGAGATGGAAATCAGGAAAAGAAATGAGACACTGTAACATACATGGATGAAGCACTAGTTGCAGCGAGCGTTCCAGCTTGTTATGTCGTTAGACTTTCGGTTCGCAGTGCTGGCGAAGTTGTCGTGGCACGGTACCGAACATCTAGGAAGCGTTGTGAGTTGAATGGGGCCGCAAAGCACGATATCCAGCAGAGTGATTGGTTGGCACAGCAGGCACTATTCACTTGTTCATCAACCGCGACGGCTGAAAAGATATAGTTTGCAGAATCTTCCGGAAAATAGTCATAACGATGGAGCATAAAACAAAATCAGGGATGGCAGAAAATTTGAGTGAGCCCTTTGTTAGCTGCAGATGACCGGCCAGAACCACCACAGGGGCAAAGCAAGAGACAGAGATCGACCGCAGTAGCACCAGATTTTGAGCAGGGCATCAGGGGCTTTTCGAAGTGTTCTATGATAGCGCAGGAGATCGAGGACGGCAAACGTGGGCGAAACATCGATGTGAACTAGCAGTGGCACGACTCATTTATCTATGGAGAAACTTCGGGGATGTGGGTGGCCCCAAGCACTTAATAGAATGGAAATGTCTGCGGCGCAGCGAGGACCAACTGCGGCTGGTTGTGAATCGCAGCAAAGAACGGTCAGCCGGACGATTTTTTTGGACAGCAATTGAACCAAAAGCTGCGAATGGTGGGTCAGTTGACTGGAGGTAGGCAGAATTCGTGGGAGCGCAATTGGGGAATTAACAAACGCTCGAGCCAAATGGGGGATGTGGTTAAACACGAGACCGACACTTCACCGGCGCTGCGCAAAAACACCACAGAATCAGATGTTATGAAAGGGGTTGGAAAGAGAGGATTGCGAGAGGAAGATGAAAGCAGCAACCATAAATGGGGAAATTGCACCGCCGAGGAGCCATTTCGTTAAAGAACGGTTAATAATGATGCGTCCATCGCCGGAACTTGTCATCAGGAATGTGTAACTGCGATCATGCCGGCCATCTGGCGGCGGCTAGGCGGCGCGGCGCCTGTTTTCCTCTCTCCATGAGTCTTGCCGCTCCCTGCACCTTCCCTGCTGAACCTGAAATCTCTGGCCTCGGTGTTCGAGTCGCCATCTACGCCCAGAACCTTCTCAGCTTCATCCCCGCCATATCCGCCCTCTCCGATGGCGAAGTAGCTCCCTACGAACTCGACGCCGTGAAGGATCAGTCTACGACAATCCTCATCACGGCGTTTGGCATTCTCATTTCAGCCATGGTTCAAGCCAGACGATCGGACTCCCCAACTTCCACGCCACTATCGTGCTCAATTTGAGTTGGATGAACAACACAAATGCATTCATCTACTTCCTTCTCTACGTTCAGCACAAGAGCCAACTGGGGCCCCAGAGGATCAAGGCCGGTTTGACTTCTTGGTTCAAGCATTTCTATGGCGTCACCAAGTCTGGGGAACGCGATCTTAATTTGAAGCAGGAGGGTATGTCACAGCATCTCAATCGCGTCTCGTGGCTAAACGTGCTTCACAGGACAAACAGATAGCACAACCACCCTGCAAAGTAACAATCCCATGACACAACCGCTCAAATACAGACTAACCACCATCCAGATCCTCCAATCGAGCCGCAATCGATATTGGCGGTCATATTTCGAGTCAAGGTCCGAGGCAGCGTAGTCGCAATTCTCGGCTCCCTTCACCTGTCGATGATGTCCGCGCTCGGGTTATGGCTTTGGATAAATCCTCTGCGATTGGAACCGATGCCGAGGCCAATGCGTGCGCCATCGAGCACTCATCCACCATCATCCTCGGAAAGAACATCCCTCTTGCGTCGAGTGGCCTGCGCATATGGTCGATCTTGATCTACGCAGTTCTGCTTGTCCCTGGATTGAATCTCCTCTGGCCAATCGTTCTCTTCCTCCTACTCATGAAGTTCTACAGCGCCTTGCGGAAACCGCACGACCGGCGCGACGCCAGGCGGCAGCGCGCTAAACGACTCGAGTCAGCTGAGAGCCCCAGTCTCCTGCGCACCCCGAATCAGACCCAGCGCCTACCGTACCCCCGGGGATCACCAAACGCGCGCGACGCCTCGCCCGGCGCAGCCTTTGGGCCCTCCAGATGTGGTACAACCCCTTCCTCGTCCCCACTGTCGCTGGCCTCGTCCTCTTCGCCATTAACATCATCTTCATCGTCGACACCGAGGTCACCCTCCGACAGAATCGTTTCCTGCTCGAAGCCGGCGAAGGCGACTGGAGCTTCGGACAGACGCTGGCACTACTGTTGCTGGTGCTTCCGCTGCGCGATCTACGGGTGTTTGGAGCCAGGAGGGATGTGACTGGGTCGTTGAGGAATGCGGTGCATTGGCAGGCGCAGACCGACATTCTGTGGGATTTGGTGAGGCGGGGGGCGGATGTGAATGTGCAGGCGGAAGGTGAGTCTGAGAGATTGATCATCTGTGAAGTCGACCCATTGAGTGCTGTGATAGGTTCGCGGTATCCGACGGTGTTGCTGCTTGTCGTAGGACGCCGCACGGACGTGGAGTTCACACGGATCCTGTTATCTTCTGGTGCGAATCCGGATATCCCAGGTAAGCCTTCGACTTCTCGCCACAGTCTTTTGAGTGGCTGATTGACTGTGCGTATTTCAAGACAGCACGGACTGCACGGCGCTCCAATCAGCGGCTTCACAAGGGAAGCTAGAGATCGTGAAGCTCCTCCTAGCACACGGCGCGGATCCCAATATCGCAGGTATGTACGAAAAAGCACAGTTCTATAATAAATCATCAACACCCTGTGCGATATAGGTGGCCAGCACGGCACCGCGCTCCAAGCGGCCGCAGTGGCGGGGAACGCGGAGATTGTCAAGCTGCTCCTTGAGAGCGGGGCAGATCCGAGTATTGAAGGTGCGTCTATTCAATCAATTCTTTGCGTGAATTTCGTTCGATTCCTCTACTTCAATCCGGCCTCCTGAACAATGCTAATTGAAAATTCATTCGAAGGCGGACAGTACGGCACCGCGCTGCAGGCGGCTTCGAGCCTGGCGTATCTGGAGATCGTGCAGCTGCTCCAGCCGCAGCGAGGAGGGGGACACTGGTTATGTTGAACGCACGATCGGGTTCAATGGGATTTTTCTTGGAAGGAAATCGGGTGGAATGTGGGCGTTACGGGCATTTAATGGTAGAATCTAATAGCCCCGACAGTATCCTAGACTTACGCAGCATATTATTCGCTGGGCGAACTCCCAAAAGATGCATTAAAACTATGGAACTTTACTCGTCACTGTTGTACGCGGGAGGCCGAGAGAGAGCTTCTAACTGGCGCAGACGTTCTTCCAAGTCCAACTCTCTCGCACGCGCGGCTTCTGGATCCCAGCCTAATATGACCGGCGCTGTGCCGCCTGTTAGTTCAGCCAAGGACTACTGGTTAAACAACGAACCTGGGGTAGATTTCGACTCTGATCGTGAAGCAGGCGCAGGAGGCGAGGATCCCGTCGGGACTGGTGGTGCGGACGTCGCGGAGTCTCTAGAGGAAGATACCGCCCCGCCTACTAAACTGGGCTCCGGCGGCTCGTTCGTAGGCACGAGTTGGTAAGGGTCAATTGTATAGCCGGTCGAGATCCCACGGCTGGGGCTATCGTAGTAATTCTCTCCGTCGATGTCGATCTTGGGTTGAGCAAGGGCCGCTCTCCGACGCCGGCGACGCAGGAACAGAACAACGGCACCGGCGATGGCCAATAGCCCGACGGCGCCCACCACACCACCCACAATCGCACTTGTCTTGGACTTGTGTGGTGGTGAGGGTGGGGTTGAAGATGGCGATGGTGATGTGCTGCTACCGGTGTTAGTATGAATCAGGTTGAAAGACAAGAAATTCTGGACCTCGAGGTTCTGTGCAGGGTTCAGATATTGCGGCTTTTGAACGAGATTAAGTTAAACGTACGATGATGGTGTAGTAGTACTGAATGCGCTCGACGAAGTCGTGTCCGGCTGATCGACAGTTATTACAGCATAGTCAAATAACATGGCTCCAGCTCCAGTTAAACTTGTTTGACCGATAAATGACACCGTGTGCCCAATGTTCGAGTCCAGATTGGTCGCGGAGAAGAAGGGTACATGATACTTGGACCCAGTCCCTCCAAAGTAGTGAAAACTCGCAGTCGGCGGATTATTCATGCTAAACGAGATGTTCGTTCCAGAGGTCGCTGTCATGTCAATTCCGTATATGTAGATAGCGGAGCCTGCGAATAGCTGTTAGCGAATGCGAGGAGAAATTCATCCAATTCTTGTGGCGAACCTTGAAAAGTGACCAAGCCAGAGACGACGCTGCCGTCGTGCCAGCTGGAGTTGAAGACCTGCTGCGGATCGGGTTGCGCGAAGCAGGTCGAGCAGGGTGTCGTGGCTGTCACTGCGGACCATCCACCAACAAAAGTCCATACTGTGCTGTTCATGTCGTCAACAGTGATATTTGTGAGGGTTGCAAATGCCCGTGCAGCCACGAGAGATAAAATGAGGGCGCCGCCGGCGCTGAAGCGACAGACCATGGTGGTCCTGGAGAGAGATTCGCGGCATGCAGATCTAAAGTGAGTACGTAGTGTAGGCTTAGCATTGGATAAAAGTCTGGAAACGAGACTATCAGATCCTGAGCATCTTTGGCGCAGCGTTTACGTATACGCGTTCAACTCACGTGATTCTTTCACGTGTGCGTCTGTTCGCGGCCAGTTGACCTGCGAGTGTCACCGATCGCGGAGTGGACGCGCGTTCATACATAGACCAGCGTCCTGAATGGGGCTCCACGAGACGTAAAGAGCTGCATGTCGTACGGTTCGTTGACTCGGAAACCACGATGAAATGTTTTTTGCTGTTCCGGTGCAATGGCTCGGCTCCAGAGGAGGGCCTGGTCCGCATCGCGCAACATATTCCATCGGGAGTGACGTGGTAAGAGAGCTGGAGTTATATCCGACCCTGTTTAAAGAGGTTGAAAAATTAGCCAAGCTGGAAGTCGTGGAGACATATTGGTCCTCTGATTGAATAGTCGCTTTGAATACAATTAAGTTCGGACAGATACTGATCACTTTGCTGTACTAATGACTGAGTTGACTTATGAAGCCTTAATCCTTCAACTGACGTCAATTGCGACTACTTGCTCTGCTACATATCCCCCAACCTCGCAAGCTGTGGCCAGCTGATTCGAATGCAGGAATAGTAGCAACTCATATGGGGTAAGGGCGGAGCTATAGGTCCTTTGACAGTTGCTCTTTCGGTCAGTTTCACACCAAATCCATAGATCAAGTGTGTTCATTTTTTTTCGTCTACTGAATGGTCTACTCTTGATTACCGTCTTGACCTAGGTCAAGACTTTGCTTTCCCCAGTGTGAATAGATGGGACGACTACGTGCGTTTTCGTTCCAATACTTGATAGTTCATGTTTGACCTAGGTCGAGGGCCTCTGGTACGCGCTGAGCTCCTTCAACGAAGATTCGGTTGCTGCTCCGATGAGTTCAAACGATCGCAAGTGCCACCAGCCGTTATAATTCACAATACTTGCTTGCTCTTCGTTGTGCAGCTTACTATAACGGCTGGACACGAGCCTAAACGGTACCGCTCACCTCATTATTTTGACATGTTCCCTATAGAGTATACTTTGTTTCCACTGGAGCTTCGCGCGCGGTGTGCCAGTCCTGGCAGAAAGAAATTCAATTCAGCAATTATTCTCGGAGCTCCTCAGAAATTTCCAGCTTCAAACTCATTGATCCCTGTCTGTTCCCAGAGTACTGTTACATCCATTTTGGCCTGGAGTTGACAGATGGAAATTTCAGACTCTGCATATACCATAAGTATCTGAGGAAGTGTTTGCAGCAAGAAAATCGAGAATGAGTATCGAATCCGGGCTGCTCGTGAATGGAGTGCGTTTATATAGTATCATGGCTGCGGTGCAAGTGTCTCGGATTTTTTTTGAGAGTTTTGAGAGCTTGTAGAAT